>BHFT01003966.1:0-69933 GCA_004320025.1 Laticauda laticaudata | reverse complement strand
TATGCATTTGATACACAGTCGATCATGCCACCAGGGGAATGACACTTTATCCCACATGCGCCCCTCCCAAGACAGCAGACAAGTGTAAAAACAGAGCTGAAAGTCCTGCAAACGAGGAACATGAACTATGTGCATTGACCAGGTGAAATCTCTGGGATCATAGCCTAATTCCCAGCACCAATACTGAAATCAGACTCAATGCTGGATCTTGGATGCTATCCACTTCGTCCGATCCCTCAGAGCCCTGGAGCCGGTCTGATGATGACTATTTATGTGATCTGTGTCGAAGCAGACTAACATTGAAGATAAAACTTATAGTAATAGAAAAGAGTCCTAATATTGTACTTTTTCGTGGTCTTCGTATTGCAATATATGGAGTTAACTGACCTGTATACGGCTACGTAAAGTGAACATCTTGACGTCGTAGTCGCAAAACTATTATAGTTTCCTTGGCTCTCTCTAGTTTGATCTGCGGACATGTGTGCATGACTTTTAATCTTGCAAAATATATGCTGACTGCGAATCAGCACAGGGTTAAGGAAAATGTGTCTGGATGGAACATAGTAGCAACGAAGGGGCTACATGGTAAATCATTGTAGCATTGTCAATGGGAATTCTGCCACGGTAGCACATTTCACCAATGTCTTGTTGAGATTGTCTAAAGATGGAGGTACTGTCTCCAAATAGCATCACTCCTCTGTCCCACCCATCAGTTTTCGGTATGAGCTGTGACGAACATCCTGAACCTGAGTTTTGTGAAGGTCTGCAGAGTGTTCTGTATATTGTACCCCGATGATACATTGGTCTGGAACCATACCATAAGAGATAAACAGCTGAGCGCATTATCTAGCTAGGAAACCGCACATGAAATAAATGGCGCATTTAGTACATATCCACACACCAAAATGTTGTGGCACATTTTGATGGGGAACTCAAACGATGACATCCAATGAACCTTGCCCCATGCCAGGTTGCAAAACCAGAGGTGCAGCAGGAGCATTACTGGGGCTTGGTGACAGAATCCCACAGATGCACATATCCTGACACATCACTATCTTAAGTTCAGCACAAATGTCCTAAGATGAGTGCAGCTTGTTGAAAACCCAAAGTGTCCGCGCCATGGAACTATCATGACATTGACGTAGTAAGACATGAAGAGACTCCAGCACGCAAAGAAATCAATGACACATAGGTCTCGCAATATCGCCAAGGAGTCTCTTGTTCCCATTCATCCATGGCTCGACGTGAGCTGCCAAAATGGGTCGTGCCATGTGCTCCGTATCTCACCCAGGACCACAGGTCCTCGTGCCCAAACCACATACCAAGGAATCATGTCCCAGGGCAAGATTTTACCTCTCCTTGGGGATACTCAGTCGCAAAATAGCAATGGGACGTGAATTCCTCCACTCGAACAGTCACCGAAATCAATTACAAAGAATAGGAACATTCCTGAAGCTGGTTCAATGTTGAGTGTTACATAGTGTTTCAAATTAAATGACCATCAAACCCAATTGGTGACGAGCCCCTCCAGAGGTTGTCGTGTCTCAAAAGGACTTACCACAATGGTCTTGTCAATCATAAATTTGCATGACGAAACTTCCAGAAATGAGAGCAAGGTGCGGGAGCATAGGCTGGGGAGACCGCAAAAACCAACGTGCAAGTCAAAGCATCTTGTATTCACACAAAATGCGCCTTGATCAGGTGTATGAGGATAGGCTGGAAGCAATACATGTCAAGACTCAGAAGCTGCCTGTCCTACAGCACCCCAATAGATTCTCCCGCTTTTTGAGCATGATAAGAGTACAGTCAGCACAAAGCAGAATAATGTGTGTATAGTTCTGCAAACCCCAACAAGGTTGTTCATCTTTATACCTTGTGAGTTTCTCGACCGCCTTATGATTGTTTCTTCCGGTCCATTTCTCACTCGCAGGTTGAATATACGATGTCCCAAGAGTCTAATCGTTGTTTGTGAAACTGACGCTTCTACGTTTTATCAAACATGGTTCATACACACACTATTGTTCAGTGTCTCTCAGTGGAGTCTGTGGTATATAGATTTAAAAATGACCTGAAATCCAAATCGCATTGAAATTATATGATCTTGAACATTGCATGAAGATGAAACAGCGGGCATTGTATCCAAAAGACATCAGTATACTCAAAAGCCCGTACCTCATCCAGAAGCTGTTTCACTCCGCACAGGATAGAACCGAGATTGTAGGCCCACGCAAGTCAATCGTAAGATCTTAGCTGAGACCACTCATTATAGGAGAGGAAGCGGGTACTGATCTCACTGTGATGCATTCAACTTGCAGTATTCACAACCAACTAGGCCCCCAATTTCTTTTACAAAAATACAGTGAAGCCATTGGGAAGTAAAGGCCAATAACCTTTCAAGGATTGTTGTCAATAAAATCCACAACACAGGCAATCATCAGATGGGATATTCACCCACCAGCAATTTGCATGGAACAAGTAATTGGATTCATAACACCTGATCGGAGGCAATTGCCTCCTTTCTCCTAACACATCAGCAAAGTCCACAAACTCCAACAGTAGATCCAGTCACGGCATAGCCCACCCTGCACAGGAGCAGGCAATGGTTGCACACTTCTATCAAGGAACTGCACAGCTCCAGATGCACAATCTGTGATCATGGGCCTGTAAGCCACTCCAAACCAGACACATGCAAAATAATGGACATGCAGTAATGTAGACACAATTCTCCACATGCTGCCAATACACATGCAAAGGGTTGGTTGCACACCACAGGTCCCATGAAGGGCCAACATCAATGTCTCTACATTACTGGCGGGAACTGTTGCTGAGAATGAACACTGCTCACAAAATGACATCCATGAAATGGCTGTGCCATGAATTGACCAAGGCGGATCTCACTATCACACCAGCAAAAACATACTTGTGTCACACAAGATGATTCACAATAACATTGTGTGGAGAGTCAAGGTGTGAGATGGCAGGTGTGGTAAGCAGGCCAAGGACTTTACACCCGACTACAGAAACCCTTAGGTAGAGCGTGTCATTTCCGCACCACGGCATCGCTGTTATGTCAAAAAGGCTTGCCGCAAATGCCTGATTGCACATAGAGGCATAAACCATCAACAACGATGTTCTCCTTTTCTACTTGAGTCAGGCAAGGCGGACAGCCTAATGCTGTTCCTCCAAGCATTCACGAGGCACCATCTTGGCGAAACAGATACGGCTCTTCTGTCGTCGACCCGTAACTGGCGGAAGTGAAGCATACATACCCCAGCCACACACACACTCTCCTACCTCCTGGAACGAAATACAGATCTGCTGAAGGTGCGAGGATTCATGTGCACAAACTTCAAGGAACCTTGCCGACAAACATCTTGCACGGTCAATAGGGCTGCTATATCCATTTAACATCCTGACAACCACCAAAAACTAGCAATATAAATCCAATGAGTGTGCCACACCTGGTTCAACTCTCTCAAATACCTGTTTGCGTTGGCTTTGAAAGCGTCCCAAACATGGTGAAACTGATAGCAAACTCGCGTAATGCCAAACTGGTGCTGTCAACAGAGCATCAACCAATGTGCAAACTGACACAAACAAAAACAACTTATCCAGTCGTGGAAAGTCACGCTGACAGGCTGAAGGCTCATGTAAAGCTGGCACTGCCCAAAAAATGCTGGAAATTGGGCCAGCGAACCATCAAATTTATCTAGCACTGCCATTAGGTATTTTTGGCGTGGCCAGGCAGTTTGCATTTGTGCCACCTGTGCAGTCAAAAGAGCCACTTTCTGGCTTAACTGGGCAATCTCTGCTCTGAGCTGATCCATGGTCACCCCACAAAAAGCAAAAATAAGTTGAAGGTGTGGCTGGAGTCAAAATGTGTTGACCTGTAGTCATCACATTAATCACCCCAAACCCAAAACATATACTAAAGTCCAGTAAACTTCACTGTTTTATTAGGCACAGTTTAAAGTCAAAAAAGTAAATAATAAGGCAAAAAGAAAACCAAAACAAACTACATTGATGAGAGTTCCGAAGCAAGCCAAGATAATTAATAATACATTCCAGGAAGATAACCGAGTAGAGTCCATGGGATGAACGCCAGCAAAGATAAACCTCTTTCAAAGAAAACATTAAACTAAACTTTGACTCCAGCAATTCTGACTATGTAGTTACAAACTTATATACATAGCTCCCAGCTGCAAGCCACGTAATCTCCTCTTGAATAGATGTCACTTTTCCCTGAAGTCCTCCCTGTGTGACCGAGGATGGATAGGAAATGGGCCTGGATCCTCCTCTGATTGCCCAGCCAGCCTCTGCCCTTCCCCAGCCTCCTCCACCACCTCTGGAGCCACACTCCCACTCTCTGATGGCTGTTTCCCCTCTTCCTCAGAGTCAGTTTGGGTCATGACAGAAAAGCTTATGAAATTTCCAAAGAAAAAAAACCCAAGGTATGCAGGAGTTTCAAAAAGAGAAATCAAAATCAAAATATTGTTGACAGATTAGAGAATTGAGTTGAAAAGATCACAAATTTAAGAAATAGAAAAAGTGCATGGGTATAGGATGGGGAATTCCTGATTTGGCTTTTGGAAGAGAGCTTGGGATAGTCTAAAGCATTTGGCTGCAAAAATGGCAGTTTTAGGTTAACCAGAAATATAATTTTCCAATAATGAGAAATTAATTATTTATTCTGTGTTGGTCAAGTTCCACTTTGACTATTGTGTCTTCTTTAAGAAGGATTCAGGGAAATGGAAGCAAGTTTTGAAAGGGGCAATAAAGGTGACCAAGGGACCAGAACCCAAGGCTTCTGCATAGAGACTGAAGGAGATGGAAACACTTAGCTTGGAGAAGAAAAAAGACAGAAATGAAATATAATAACATATTTCAAGAATTTGAAATCATCTCATCCCAACCCACAGGTCTATTAAAGAATTTAACATTCAGGAAAACAGATTCCCAGAAAATATGAGGAAAAAAACATCAAACAGCAAGAATAATAGAAAAACCAATTATCTGGAGCAAGAAACCAAGAAGAAGCTAATAGCCATTTATGAAGGGGTTTCGTTTGGACTGTTTATTTTCTTTCTTTCTTTCTTTCTTTCTTTCTTTCTTTCTTTCTTTCTTTCTTTCTTTCTTTCTTTCTTTCTTTTCTTCCTTCTTTCCTTCCCTCCTTCCTTCCTTTCTTTCACCGTGTGCTGCTCTTATCAAGAATAAAGCTTGTACAATCTTGTTCAATAGGGTTGCATTATAGCTGTAAAAGTTTAGAAAGTTAAGATGACAAATTCTGCTTTGGACCTGATTGCAAACACAGAACCTCAGTAGAGGCAGCAGTAGGACCTGAACTTCTGATATGAAATTAGCTGCTACCATTGAAGATTCCACTAAGGAATCATGCATTTTGCTTCATATTTCCTGCACAGAAAGTTCCTTGGCTATAAACTATGGATTTGGTAAGGCCTTTGGTAAGGGGGGTGGGTGGGTTTGGGCAAATAGTAGGGTACTATTTCCCCAAGCCCCCCCCCCCCCCNTTCCCCAAGCCCCCCCCCCCCAGCTCCACTCCATTGATAATTAACTTCCATGAACTACCTGAAGTTGAGATTATCCTTGCTGAAGTTAATCGGTCCTGATTCTACTCAAGGACAAGTACACCCACACGGATAGTCATTTATTTTCTATTTGGACATTTCCTTTGCTTTCTTTGGCTTAGGAAGAGAAAAATATGATAAATTTCTCGCTTGGAGCAGGCTCCAGGAATTCTGCCGTCAAACATGGTGGGTGTTATTTTGGAACGCCTAGTACTAGCAAATATATATCAACTTGCCCCATTCCTTTCTCTTGTTACCTCAAATATGTTTCCCAAATGTCCTATTTGCTTTACAGCAAGATTTGGTGGGGATTATGTTGAAGTATCGCATAACAGGCTGAACTGCAAACTAACCAATTACATTTTAACCTAGCATATTGCATGAACCCAGGCTGTCCAATTCAGGGTGTCATGTGAACTCAAAACATTGGGCCAATGGAGAGAAGCATGATTAAGTTAACCCTGGGTAATATAGCCTTTGATTAATAGTGCTTCAGTACTATATTTTCCTGAAGGAGAATTAGAAGGCTGAAAAATCTTCTCCAACTTCTATGATAAGGACTCAGATCAGATCAAAGAAGGGATTGGCTTATGGTTTGGACTGTCTAAAAATAAAACTGAAAGAAGGAGTAAAGACCTGGGAAAAGTAGAGGTAGAAGGCCAAAAAGGGTAGGATGGAAAAGAGGGACGATCAAAGGATTAAAATAAATAGAAGTGGAAATAAAATTATGTGTGATTGTATTCTCAGAATGGGCTAAACCAAAGCCAAACCAACCCTATTATATGGGTTGATTTAGGCCTAGCATGTTGTGTGAACCCATCCATTGAGGACTATAAATTGAAGTTTTCTGATTTAGCTCAATGTGCAAACCCAACCAATTGTGATTTAGTGAGGGATAGCATAAGAAATAGACCCAGGTCCTAAAACAGGATCAAGTCTCACTAGATTTATTCATGTCCCACATTAAATTAATGAGCATACAACTGAATCTGGTCTTTTCTGAATGTCTTTTCTCAATGTTCTCAATGTTTCCTTTCTCTATCTGCCTACCTATCCATATTTCCCAGAAACAATGCCATTCCTATTGTTCATGGTACACAATACTAAAAAAATAATTTCCCAGCATTCCTCTTGCTCAACTCACAGACATAGCAAAACTGTCCCATTGCAAGGCATGCTTCCAGCAAGCAGTTGGGATGAAAGATTCAGGGGCATCTGGATTTAGAGCTGTGTTGTCCTAAGCCTCTTCCAAGGCTATGGCCTAAACATGTATAGCCAACACTTTCCCATCAGACTGACTACAGCAACATCCCTCAGCCAATTTTGCTCCTTGCCCTCCTCTTTGGAAGATGCTGAAAGTAGCATAACTGAAGCAAAACTTTACATCTACCACAAGAATTGCACAACACAGTCCAGTTTACTGGGAAGAAAGACCTCCTCACTATGACCAAAATTAAAATAATGACCTGGTATAGGAACTCCCCAGCAGTTCCACTTATTTTGAAGAATCCTGGAAACTGTATCCAGGCATGATGGGGTTCACTTCAATTTCCTCTTGCTTGATTTTAAAGGGCAAATAATTAACAGATTATTTGGCAAATAAGGATTGTAGCAATCTCACCATTCTGGCTTCTTTTGAGCATGCAATCCAAGAGACAATAGCAAAGATGCAATTAGTTTGGGCTCTCTGATATCAATCCTCAGAACAAACCAAGAAGCCTTCAAATCAAAGGTGGCATTTAGCAGGTTCTGACCAGTTCTAGAGAACTGGTAGCGGAAATTTTGAGTAGTTTGGAGAACCAGCAAATACTACCTCTGACTGGAGATTNAGAGAACTGGTAGCGGAAATTTTGAGTAGTTTGGAGAACCAGCAAATACTACCTCTGACTGGAGATTTTACAGTATCCTTCCCCTGCCACGCCCTCCAAGCCACGCCCACAGAACTGGTAGTAAAAAGAATTTGAATCCCACCACTGCTTCGAATACCATGAAATTCATGAACGTCCTTTAAAACGGGGTTCATTGCATATGGTTTGGTTGGCCTGTTTTGCATTTATGCTGCATTTTTCTTCTTCCTCTATTTGTTTTATCATCCCCTCCCCTTTATTATTTTAATAATATGCTTCCTAGTCATAATAAGTGACCTTTTCCACATCTGGCTTTGATTGGTTTCATTCTGCAGATGTTACTTATGGCTGTAAAAGGGGGTGAAGGAGAGGGAGGGGAAGAGGGCACAGATTTTTCCTTTGCAGTTGAAGTTGGGAAAGGAAGGGGGGAGCCTACTAATTAGCTTGGCTGCTGCCTGAAATTCATCTGGTTTGCATGTGAGACTTCACTGATTTTGCGGCATCCAATTATGACCTTCAAGAGAAGTTCATTTCTGGCCCTGAAAGAGACAATTCATTTGGGAACTTGCAGGCTCCCCATCAGCCATAGCTGCTTAAGGGTTATTAAAACAGAAATATGAATCTAGATAAGAGACTTTATTTGATCTTTCAGTTCATATACAAAAATGCCTCTATAAAAGCATTATTATAAAGATCTCTGGGCCACACGAAGCGTATGAGGAATTCATAGGAATGAATCAACTGGGTATTGCCAATAGGAAAGAAAAATTAAGTAAATCTGTCATCCATTCGGCATCAAAGAATCAAATACAGAGATGGTGTCTGCACATCAAAACCATTTTGCATTCTGGATTGTGTGTGTGTGTTGTGTGTATGAATCTGAAAGGGCCAGAATGCAAGAATGAGAAGAATTCAGAAGCAGGGGAAAAGGTATATAAATTGAAAAATTTAGGCAAAGTTCATTGTGCTACTTACATTTATCTTGAGGTGCAGAACATAACCATTTGCTTCTCCTTCCTGCAGAAGTGGGCGGGGAACTATGGGTATTCAAAATGATACCAGTGACTGAAAGCCTATCCTTTTTACAAGCATTGTACATGTGAAACATGTCAAAAGGGGTGAGGTTTGGATTGTGGAATTATAGCTGCCACCTGATATTTTTGATCTCCCCACCGAGATGGATACCCCTGCCTTTTGTTACTTACTTTTTTTACTTACTTTTTCTGTCTGTTTGTTTATTTATTTTATTGAAGAAATTTATATAGCTGCCCAATACACTCACACACAAAGTGACTCTGGACAGCGTACAACATTATTGTTGGGGTAAGTCGCCCAAAGTCCTACAATCGGCTGTACAAATCTTTTGAATCAATTAGTGGCTTCACTGGGAGTTGGGAATGCTTGATATATTACTAAATATTTGTATTTATTAATCTTCAAAGAGATTTTCTTTTAGTGGTTGGAATAGCTGGAAAAATAATTCACAGATTTGGTGATACAAAATTGATTTGTGTTCTGCTTGTCCTGGACAGTTACAGTACCAAGCACTGTGAAAACTACCTTGTCTGATCTAGCTTTTGAGTTTCTGCAAGGATCAGTTGTACATTGACTGTGTTCACTCATTGCATTAAGACATGGGAGAAGCCCACACTAGTGATTAATAGTGCCATCCAATCATCACTGCAGCAATTAATCATTTGGGCAGACAGGCTTTATATTGCCACGATGATGGATGGATGGGTGATGCTATAAGCTGCTAACTCAGAAATATTTCTAATTTGATTAATTTAGTTTTGGCTGAGACAATATGTGAACCAATGGACTGTACTTTGTAAACAACAGACTTGATTTTAAGGCAATGTGTAAACTACCCATTTATGGTTTATTTAACAAAATAATGACATAATTTGTGGGCTCATGGCAGCCTCCATAGTTTCTATGGGTATACATGAGGCATTTTTCACAATTCATGTACTCTTCTACCTCTACTCTCAAATCATCTTCACTTTCAGGATTTCCTTGAAATACCATTTATGTATCAGAGATAATTTGGAATAAAAATGATCACTGTGGCACTGTCAGGCATGAAAGATCAGGTCTGCACATGGTCCAATTAAGCTGATTTATTGCTACTCAGACCTATGCACAGAAATATTTTCAGCTAATGAACAGCACCTGGTTAGAGTTAGATAAGGGTCGAGGGAATTCAAGAGGTGGGGAGGTTGAACTTAGCTCACTTGTGGCTATGTTGGGATTCTAGGCTGATCCCTCTTTTAACTCCAGTCCCAGGGCCTGGTCCCTCTTTTAACTCCACCCCAGTCTTTCTCCTATAGATGCAGCCCAATACTTTGTTCTCTCCAATGGATGAAGCTGAGCAACAATACTCAACTTCCACTGCATGGCACTGTGACCTGTCATCTCACTGCTATGTCCCCATCAAGAAAACCATGAAGTTTCTTTTCAGATAGGCTACAGTGAAGTAGGCTCATCCTTTTTCAGATTGGAACTCTAATTGGAATCTATATAATTTTTTCAAAGTCCCCCTCCCCCCCCCCCCCAACAAACTGCTGCTCTGCGATAGGGTCTCCTCTGTCTTCCAGCAAATATCCATATCCTTCCATTAAACATGTTGGGTCTCTTTGTTGAAGCGCCCCTGTACTCTGAAGCAGCATCTCTTCAGAGAGAAAGATGGATCCTCTCTCCTGAGGTCTTGGAAAAGCCTTGAAAACTCTGGCTATGGCCTCAGCCTGGGCTTGTTGTTTGTCATTCTTCAAATGGCCCCTTTGGTTTTATTAATATTTTATCTGGGGCCTGGCTGTTAGATTAAATGTTTCTGCATTATTTTTTTAGTTTTGTACACCAAACATAGTCTAAAGTTTGCAGTCCACCAATTTAAATTATGATTATGATTATGGTTATTATTGACACAAAAAATGACAGAGTACACAGCAAACAAGATAACTATGCTGGGTTTCGTATCACAAATCACGAGTCAAACATTTAGGACTGTGTGATATCTCGGTGGATTATGCGAGCAGCTCCCAGTAGGGTGACCTTTCTGCAGCTGACCAATGGTAATTTTGTCAGCTCCAATTGTTTTTAAGTGTTTGCCTAAGTCTTTAGGCACGCAAACTCAGTGGTCCGAGTACCACTGGAACCAACCCTGCACTGGTCTATGAAGAGAGTCTCCTGCAATTCGATTTTCAAGTCCTGATATCTGATGACTTTTTTCAAGTTGTTTTCTTTTTGATTCTTCTGTCACCAGGTATGCAATGTTGACGATCCACACTTTCTTCTCTCACACTTGTGATATCCAGGGTACTTGTGTTCCAAAATGTTGTCAGTGCTGTATTTGGAAAGTCCCACAGGTAAAGTTTTGCATGCTCATTTTCAACCACTTTTTCAGGCTTATGATCCCACCAGTTCTTTGCTACAGGCAGATGTAGCAAAGATGGTAGTTGTGACACACGTTCCAGTGGACTATCTGAGTGACTGTGTTGTGACGTTGTTTGTAGTCACTCTGAGCGATTGTCTTGCAACAGCTCAGTTTGTGATTGATGAGTTTTTTCCGCTTCTTTGCAGAGTCTGCATTTGGGGTCATCAGTAGATTTTTCTGTTCTGGCTTTGATTGCATTAATTCTGATGGCTTGTTCTTGAGCTGCAAGAATCATCATCATCATCATCATCATCATCATCATCATCATCACTGTTACTATTATTATTGATTAAACATGAAACACAGTCAACTGGATATTTAAAAATGTGTCACAGATATCATTGACTGGCACTGATGGTTGATACAGCTTGCTTCCAGCATCCTAGGTATCAATCAGGGATTTTCTTAAAATATAAGATGTTCCGAGTAGCACAGTTTTATGCAGTTCTGCTGGTGTTATTGCAGGAATCTGCAATTTCTTGATGTACTGTGTAAAATTCTTGGACATGGTACCAAGTGCCCCAATGACAATGGGTACCACTGATACATGGTTCATCCATAATCGTGTAGTTTTGATGGCCAGGTCATGTCATTTCATGATATTTTTTTCCAGTTCTTTTTCTTTGACTCTGGCATCTCCTGGTACAATGATATCAATAAATTGTACATTTTGCTTTTCAACAACTGTGACATCTGACGTGTTGTGTTCCAAATGACCATCCATCTGTATTTGAAAGTCCCACAAGATCCTCACCTTCTTAATTTTGACAACTTTTTCCACTTTGTTTCCATGACTTTTCAGATACAGGTAAGTCATATTTTTTACATAATGACAGTGGATTAATTTAGCAACTCTGTCATGTCTAGATTTGTAATCAGTTTGCACAATTTTGCTGCACTCTGGTTATTATTATTGTTGTTGTCATTGTTGTCATTGTTGTTTTGTTGTTGTTATAAATGTTAAAAGTTGATCAGGCAATGGAGTTAAGTGTTGCCTCAGCACATAGCACTGTACATAGCACTGTAATTGCAAGAAATTCTTCCTTTATAGCAGGAGCACATGCATTATACATAAGGTTGAAATTAGGTGCCTTTTAAAAAAGTCCAGTAAATGTGTATGCAGCTGTGCTGGATTGCAGATTTTACAAATTAAATATTGCAGAGTTCTTCACAGCTGCACTATTGGGTCAGTTTGCATTGAAAATTACAATCCTCAAACAAAACAAACCTCTAAAAATTGGCTGACCAACTACCTCCATTCTGTCCTCAACGGAGAAGAAGTGGAAAAGAGCCATGAAGTTTCTGCCTGCAAATATTTTCTTCCCTACCCACGTCGCACGTGAAAGTATTGCAAAACTGGCTTTGAAGCCATTCCTACCAGTAAAAGTTATAATTCTCTGGATGGAACACATGTATTCAACACAAAAACCACAATCAACAGCAACAACAGCAACTTTCATAAAAGTTGTCGGGAAAATTTGTATCTTCAGAAAAATCAGGTCAGGAATTGGGGCTGGGAATAAATTGCGTGTTGCATGAGGGAGCCAGATGTGCTGAGAAAAAGCTTAATATAGGTTGGCCCCATTAATCCTTGTAGGTTCCATACTTTGTCAAACAATTAAAAGGGACAATTCTCTGGCATAATAGCCAGGGCTATTCAGATGAAGAGTTAGGGGAACCAAATGGAAGCCAGAACACTCATGGGGTGTAAAATATTCAACACTATATTCAATATTAAATACCAGAGGACAAAAACAGCAGCATGAGGATTTTAGTATTTTAAAAGCAGATACAAAGAAGACAACTGAAATGGGCAATTGATTCATAGTATGCTTTAAATAGTTATGTTAAAAGTTCAATTAGAGGTGGGGCGTACCTTTCAAAGGAGGAATGAATTAGCAATTTTAGGAAGAGTTGGGAAGAGGGAGAGGTGGGTTAGTTGGCAGGTAATCCACAGCTTTTAGAATCTTTCTGGTGTAATAATCATTTGGGACTAAAAATAGAACTGTGTGAGAGAGAGTTTGAATTGTTTGATGTTCAGTTCTTCTGATTTTGAGTGTTATCTCTCATTGCAACCAATGGGAGGGAACTCCATTATAGCAGCATTAGCCTAAACTAGTTCAAGGAGTGAGTGGCCTTTAGATCCACTAGATTCAAAACGATGCCTTGTTTGGATCAGTGGTGAGATTCAAAAAAATTTACTACTGCAAGACACCCGTACCGAACCACCCGTACCGTCCCCTTCCTATGACATTTTAGAGGTAAGGGAGGGGTCTCCTGGAGGAAGGATCTGCAAAAAACACCATTCCCTCCCCCCCCCACTAACCTGCTTTTCAGCTCCGTTCTCCTGTGCAGGGCAACAAAAGAAGACCCAGCCAATCAGCTGGGACTGAGAATAGATGGAGGTGGGGCCAGTCAGAGGAGGTATTTGCCAGTTTTCTGAACTACTCTGCTACCGGTTCTCCAGAACTGGTCAGAACCACCTCTGGTTTGTATGTAAATACTGCTGGCAGCAGATCTTCTCCCTGAATACTTTTGGGGATGGGGAAGGTCCCTGCAAAATGGGCCTTTTGCCCTATTGCCAGAGGAGCATTTCTGCTCTCACCAACTGATCATTTAGGGAAATTGGGATTTCAATGCTCTTCAATGTTGGAAAATATGGAGAAGACACAGAATATATCATGAAAGAGATACCCCAGACGTTCAACAGTCATCAAGTTCATATTTTCTGTCTGAGTTTCAGATTAGTTGTCAGATCTGTCAAGTTATAAAAAACTGGTTATAAACATAGCCATAGGTTAATATTTGTTTTAAAATTTATTCTGCTAAAGTCTTTTGGCCTATATAGGTAGCCCTTGGTTACTGAGCACTTATTCAGCAACCATTCAAAATTGCACTGAAAGAGTGTTAGTTTGACCAGTCCTCAAAGTTTTGGCTGTTGTAGTACCTCCAGAGTCATGTGATTTTGCTTCCTATTTTGCCAATTGATTCAACACTTTTTTAAATTATTTTTTTATTTTATGTTTTACAATAATTCCACTTCATTTCAACCGTGTGTCAACTGGGTACATATATCTTGTGCTTACAATTATAATTAATACTTTTCTTACCAATATACCAATAATCACATTTACTTATAGCTATTATTTAATATATCTATTATTTTTTAAAAATAATCNTTTTTTAACAAACTTAATTTATTGCTCTATGTATTCATCTGGTCCATTTTAATTTATTTTCCAACCATTGATAAAATAAATCCTGTACCATATAATATTCTGTTTCTTCTTTTTCTTTGATTACCAATGTTAATCTATTCATCTCTGCACATTCTCTCAATTACTTTTCCCTCTATCAGTATCTTATCACTTTTCCAGTTCTGAGCAAATACAATTCTGGCTGCTGTTAATACATGTATAATTAAATATGTTTTTTCTTTACTGTAACCTTCAGGTACCATTCCTCATAAAAATATTTCAGGTTTCAAATCTACGTGTTGTTTTATCATTTTTTCCAACCAAGTGTCTATTTTTGTCCAGTTTCTTTTAGCGAATATACAAGACCATCTCGTATGGTAATATGTTGCAGCTGTCTGGTGGAAGTTCCAACATTTAGCTGATTTATCTTTGAACATCTTAGCTAATTTTGCTGGTGCAAAGTGCCATCTATAAAACATCTTATACAAGTTTTCTTTGTATGCTGTCGATATTGTTAATTTAGCTTCTGCCATTTATCTAATTCTATAGCATATCCCCCCCAAAAAATTGCCCAACAGATGAAGGTTCTTGAATGAGGAGTGAAACATCTTCAAGGAAAAACAAAGTCCAGTTGCCTCTTGAAAGAGCTTTTGGGACTTCACTGCAATGCATGCAACTTAAGTGAGTACCAAGGGATCCACTTAATAAAGCTAATGTCAACCTGGTAATATCAAGGAGTCTTTGTCTTGTACACATTCATGATGGAGAGGAGCAGGTCAGCTTGTAAAATCAGCTTACTTATCTCCAGAATAAGTAAATATAATTTGGTTCCAGCCTAGACACACTGGAGGATGTTGAGTTCTAGTCCTGCATTAGGCATGAAAAACTGGTGGATGATTTTGGACCAGCCACTCTGTCTCAGCCCAATTCACTTAACAGGTTTGGTTTTGTGTAGAAAAAAGAAGGAAGGAGTATTGCATTTGTTCACTGTCTTGAAATATTTATAAAAATAATAAAGGTGGGATTAAAAAAATCTTTAAAAAATTAATCCCAGTATGTAACTTATTAAGATAAAAGTGATCCTGATTACACATTTCCCAATAGTACGTGCAGTGTTCAGAAACTGGTCTAAGATTGCATTGCGTGCAGCTGAAATGAAATTGCTCATTTTGTAATTTTTTTGTAATGCAGATTTTAAAGAAATAAAAAGTGCAACACTTTCTTATTGTTCTTAATAAAGCCTTTCCAGTAGCATATCACAGCGTGTCATATTCTTGGCATTGCTTCCTTTGCTACAACAATCAGACCTTGCTATTATCAAAGGGCAAAAAGTATTAAGGAACTGCAGCCATGTTTAGCATCGCTCTCCAAGCCAGACTTCAAAAAAGAAATTTGTGAAATCAGAACAGTGATCCGATCACTAGTGGGACAAAGCACACAGAAATGAGTTATAAACCTTTTGCATACAGCTTTTGAAGGCATAATCCAAGGGAAGTCCACATGTATACATAATAAAATAAGAGGAAACAAAATCCTGCAGTTCTATTGAACTGTATCACTCACATAGCAGTATTGAAAAAAGTGGCATTTAAAGTAGGTGTATCTATTAAAGGTGTCAGAAAGCAGTTTGGTGTAGTGGTTAAGGCATCAGGCTAGAAAGTGGGAGAATGACAGTTGTAATCCTGCCTTAGACACAAAGCCAGCTGGGTGATCTTAGACCAGAAACACTCTCTCAGCCCTATACATAGTTTTGTGCAGACCTTGATGTGTACCTCTCCTGCAGGAGCTTCATTGGTTGCCAGTTTCCTTCCAATTTGCTTCCGGGTGCAAGGTGCTTGTTGTCACCTTTAAAGCTCTTCATGGCTTGGTAGCAGGTTATCTGAGGGAACATCTCTTGCCGGTCACATCTACCTGATCCACTAGAGTGAGGAGGTAAGGAATGTTCCGGGTCCCATCCCCTAGGGAGATACACCTGGTGGAACCCAGAAGAAGGGCCTTCTCCATGGTGGCTTCCTTTCTCTGGAACATCATTCTCCCAGAGATTAGAATGGCCCCCACTCTAATACTCTTCTGAAAGGCTCTGAAGACCTGGTTTTGTCAGTGTGACTGGGGAATGCAGAGTGGAATGGAGCCCATTAAATGGATTGTGTGATGTGTTGTTGCCAAGGTGGGGGGTTATTATATTTTATTAATTTATGATATAATTCTCTCTTTTATTAATTTCATTGTGTTTATATGCGGTTTTATATTCTTGTAAGCCACCTTGAGTCGCTATGTGCAAATAAGTGGCAATGTAAATTTCCAAATAAATAAAAAAATAAAAATAAAGAAGGAGGTATTGATAAACCACTTCTAGAATTTGGCCAAGGAAACTGCAGAGAGATGTCCAGGATATCATCAGGAGTCAACCCTTGACTTGAAGGCTCATATGGACACAGAGATGTCAGGCAAATTGAATTTGAGATTCATAGGTATACCAATACACTTGATTTGGACCAAATTGGAATGTGAGATCTGCTTTGATATAATATCATGTCCGTATCTAGAAATGGGAAGGGGAAATGACAATGAATGATAGAACATCTTAATGTAATAAGAAAAGGAACGGTGAGTTGGACGGAACCTAAAGAATAGTCCACAAATTAAAGACAAAGTTGAGATTAAGTTAGAAATAAAAAAGGATAATGATAAAAAGAATATGGATCACATTCCTTTTGGTGTTCCTGAACAATATTACATTAGGTCAGAAATGCAAAGTAATGGAACATCAAACATAGAACAAAATACAATATATATATACAGAATATTTATCTGTGGAATCCTTGGTGCTGTCTGAGCTTGGTTATTTTGCTCTCTCCTCAACTAGGTAAGATCATCACGGTAGCACTAGTGATGTAATCTAGTTAGATAATGACACATCTTCAAACAAACAACAAAGCTCAGAGAGCACTAAGGACACCATGGTTCATCCCAGAGTTACATATATTCTTTCTATTGGAATCAGTCTCTTCCTCTCCCTCTCCTCCTCTCTCCCCACCCCCTCTGTAATATTTCATTACTTAATATTCTTTTATTCCTTTCTAAAAAATAAAAAGACAATATGACTTTTATTCTAAAGTAAGAATGATTTCTGTATGATTTCCAACTGTGATTGCTAATTAAATTTTCATCTAACTACAGTGGGAGTCTCTGGAGAGTGTTTTTCTACCATTGCTCAAATTAACTTCACTAATTCCGTCTGAGATTTTGATGAGAGCTAAAAAAATATTCTTGCCAAAAATGAAGAAAAAGCATTAGAAAAAGAATGGAACCTTTCTTTGTCAAACATATAGTGAGTTCTACCAAATTTTAGTCACATAGAGTCTATTTTTAGACTTTAGTCTTTTAAGTGTAACTGAATTTATATATAACTACTGAATTTTGATCCAACTAAGTACATTCAGAACAACTGGAGCTAAGTTTAAATAGTTAAAATTCTCATAAATTCATTCATTTGTTTGTCCATTTGTCCGTTCATTCATTCGTGCAGAAAAAACAATCACTACCAACCTGCATTCAATAGAGGACCTGTATACTGCACGAGTCAAAAAGAGGGCTGTGAAAATATTTACAGACCCCTCACATCCTGGACATAAACTGTTTCAACTCCTTCCCTCAAAATGACGCTATAGAGCACTGCACACCAGAACAACTAGACACAAGGACAGTTTTTCCTGAACGCCATCACTCTGCTAAACAAATAATTCCCTACTTGTATTCTTAGGATTTATATTGACTGTTTCTTAGTATGATTTTATTGCCTATTTGTACCCTATGACTATATTAAGTGTTGTACCTTATGATTTTTTACAAATGCATCTTTTCTTTTAATGTACACTGAGAGCAAATGCACCAAGACAAATTCCTTGTGTGTCTAATCACACTTGGCAAATAAATACATAAATAAACAAACAAATACATAAATCATTCATTCATTCATTCAATAAAATCCTGAACAGTTCATGATGTGAAGAATGAATTTAAAAAATGTCAGTATGCAATTTTCTGTTTCATTTATGGAGGTGATTAATGGAATTCGCTCTTAAAGCAAACGAAACCAAAAAAAAAGTACATTGGATCCAACACTTATTGAATTGCTCTTCATAGACATGTATGAATGGGGAAGAGGAAATGAAATATAATAAATGTTTTTTTAATGAATCTATCTTGGAATAAATCAATTGCAGGTGAATCTGCTGGTCTCATGGGAATCTGTACAGCCACATGAGCTTGCAGAAGAATGTAATGCTCCTAGTAAAATCAGTAAAATCACCCAGTGTATTACCAGAATTAAATTTAGCTCATTTTTAATAAAAAAAACTATCAGAAATGGCCTGTATACCCATTAAAGTATACCCATTATGCAAGCTGCAACACGGTTAAATTATTTCTTCCTGTAGGAGCAAAACAACGCTTTGTAATTTTCTTTTTGTACCCAAGGCTGCTCTTCATTCTAAACCCAATTTAGAGAAAAATGAGATGGAGAAGGGAGAGCAGAGAGAGGGGTAAATGAGAAAGTCCACCTTTCTAGTCTTTTTCAATTGACCCCAGTGACATAAAGGTATCAGGTCTGCTTAAACTTATTCATTCCTGTCAGTTTCAATTAGAAAGGCCAGGAAAGCATCGTGCAAAACCAATGTTTCCTGATTCACATAAGCACCCCAAACAGATGGCCTCCGGACCTGCTTTAATTAAGAGAGTAACATGCCCTTGCATAAACTACATTTTATGGCATGAAGGTTGAGCTTTCTCCCTGGGCCTCCCAAGGATGTGGTCAGCCAGAAGAGCCCATAAAGGTCCTTTGGCAAATATCCTTTCTATATCTTGCTGGTGTCAGGAGGGAAAATTAGAGAGACAAAGGCAGAGGCAGAGGCAGAGAGAGAGGAGAGAGAGAGTGGAGGGGGGAAAGAAAGAGTTACTTTTCTTTTCAAGATATATTAAATGCACAGGGCAACTGTCAACTCATAAAAGTTCCTGTGCCTATTTTAGTAGTTGCCATAAAAAGGAGGAAAGGAAATCTGGAAGAGCAGTGCAGCGGTTTGAAACTGAAAGTACATTCCAACACTTACCTTTAAAAGATTGTAACTAAACTACCAGAGCTTTTGCCCATGAAAATATATAATTGGAGAACGTGAATGATGGCACACAGCCCACAAATGTGCTTAATTGAAGAATCTGATTTATGAGACATCCAGGGGGAAGGGGGGAAACAGGATCACAGGTGATTGTAAATTACGTATGCCAGAGTTGGCTTCATACAGGGCAGTGCCAGTATGTTGCCTCTAATAAATCCTATGAAGTTGTTTGAAGTTTGGCTCGAGAATCATGATTTAATTAGGGTGATTGCTTGAATCCTGACAGCAACCAAAAAACAAAACAGGAACTAAAGAATCAGGGAACTGATTTGGACTGGTGGCCCTATATGCAAATTCAAATGAGATATAAGAAACATTCAGGCCTATATGGATTCTATAGCAAACCACAAGAACTGGATAAGATATTCTTAGGGGCAGATGAAAAACTGATAAAGAAATTTTATAACTATCTATTGAATTTTAAAATGGAAGAAGAATCCGTAAAGGAAACTATGATAGTGTGGGCAAAAGAAATTTGAGCACACTATAGAACTGGATAACTGGCAAACATTATGGGAAAGAAATTAACGATGTCAACAGCACATAAAGAAAACATGTACAAAATGTTGTGTAGATGGCATTTGCCACCAGCAAGATTAGCAAAAAATGTTCCCAAATATGTCACCAGAGTGTTGGAAATGTAAATAGCACAGGGATCTTATTATCATATATGGTGGACTTTGTTAGATTTTGCAGCAGAAATTCAAATCCAGAAAGCACACACTGATTCAGCAGGATCCATTAACTTCTTTATATACATATAAACACATAAGTAAATATACAATACCAATGTAGGTTCTGCCAACATGGTAGAGAGTTACAATCAAAACACAAGCAGTTTCAGAGCTCAGAGCAGAAGCTAGAGCCACACTCAGACTACTTCCAGTTTCAGTTTCCAAACAGTCCGCACTGGCTGACTTAGTTGCTATGCCTATTTATTAGCTGGCCTTGTTACCATGCCTCTTCCAGTTCATGAATATTCCTGTCCATCGTCGAAAAAAATATTGGTTAAAGATAAAAGTGTGGTTAGAGGAGATGATAGCACAACAAATTGACCTAAAACCAGAAGTATTCTTAGTAGGTATACTTCCGGGGAAGTACAATAAAAGACTAAGAAACTTAATGTTACATTTAAGAACAGCAGCTAGAATTACTTATGTACAAAATTGGAAAAATGGAAGTATACCTAAAGATGAAATGGTCTTTTCCGTTTTTGCACATAGCTCTACATGGCTTGGAGCATTCTGGAAGCCATTTCTTTCTTGAAGAATTTGAAGAACTGCTTATCAGAATGTGTCTTTCTTTTCCTAAAGCAGTGGATTAGAACAGCATTGTTTTTTGAAGCCAAGGCTACTCTTCATTCTAAACACCGCAAAGCTGTGGTAGTGAAGTGGTTAGAATGCAGTATTGCAGGCTAATTCTGCCAACTGTCAACAGTTCGAGTCTCACTGGCTCAAGGTTAATTCAGCCTTCCATCCTTCTGAGGTTGATAAAATGAGGACCCAGATTGTTGGGGATAATATGCTGACTCTGTGAACTTCTTAGATGGGGCTATAAAGCACTATGGCTAGTATTTCAGTCTCTTTCTCTGATGCATCTTTTGGCTGCTGTTCAGAACAAATTTCTGATTTGACCTTTGCTTTGACTTACGTTATGGTTGCGTTCTTCCTTTATATATATTCCTCTATGCATCTTTGATTCTAGGAAACTCCATTGATGCCCTGAACGAAGTCTGACTTCAGATCTACTGAATCTGAGCTGATCTCACCTTTAGAGACTTACAGACTCTACTGGCAACACCCTATTTCAGTGGGAGCTTTTCAACCTTACTCTATCTGTAAAATAAAACTAGAAACAAACTTATTGTGATGTCTAGTGGAATCAGTACCATCTCTGACCTCTACTGATCTTCTGGTGTGTTTTATTCCAGGCTTGGAAATGAACCAAGTGGAAAAAGGAAGTTTAATCCTTCTGACCCAACTTCTGAAGGCAAGCAATTCCACTGATTAATTAATTATTCTCACTGTTAGGAAATTTCTCCTTAGTCCTAGGTTGCTTCTCTCCTGAATTTATTTTCATCCCTTGTTTCTTGTCCTGCCTTCTGGTGCTTTGGAAAATAAGTTGACCCTTTCCTCTTTGAGGCACCCTCTCAAATACGGGAATACTGCTATCATGTCACCTATAGTCCTTCTTTTCCCTGGACTAGCCATACCAAATTCCTGCAATATGTTTTTTATATGTTTTTTTGTCTCCAGGTCCTTAATCATCTTAGTTGCTCTTCTCTGCACTTTTCTCAAAGTCTCAACATCTTTTTTGTGATGTGGTGACCAAAGTGCAGTATTCTAAATGTGGTCATACTAAGGCTTTATAAAGTGGTACCAATAATTAAACAAGATTTTGGTTCTATCCTCATGTTAATGCAACCTAGGATTCTGTTGGCTTTTTTGGCTGCTGCCATACACTTCTGGCTAGTGATTGTCTACTAAGACTCCAAGATTCTTCCCACAGTTACTGCTATTGAGGCAGGTTATCTGTAGAAACCACACTAGTGTGCTTGCTCCCAATTATTTCTTCTTCAAATTTATATTACAGAGGGAAATCAGACCTCTTCTAGTACTTGAAAGGTAGAGCCTAGTGTGCCTGTTTCACTGGCCTAAGTAGTGGATCTGATTTGTTCATCAGCATGAAATATATTTTTTTTCAGTTTGATTTGTAAGCATTTCCTTTACATAATGAATCACTTCACACAATTAAGCTCTGCAGGAGGTATTGCTTAACAGGCTGAAAAACCTTTTTCTTAATTCAGCTTCAGACACTGACAGAAGTCAATTATCCATCTTTAATTCCCCTCAAAACATTAATTTGATCATTATAGCTTTCATAGGCGTCAGCCCATTTAAATCTGAACTAAGAGATCATTGTTGAAAAATCAGTGTTTTTAGAGTCATTTTTATATCCGGAAATATGCGCACACTCAAACAATTTAAAGTACTTTATAGGAGAATGTTCCCCCCACCCCAACTGTTAATTATCTGTCATTGGAGGAGATATCCACCTTACTTTCATGATAAATATAGAATAGGAGTGGCAAATTCAAGGCCCATATGGGGTGCTTATATCTGGCCTGCAAGGCTGCCTTGGAAACAGCAAAGGACCATCCCACAGTGCCTCTTCCAGCACACAGCTCTGCTAGCCTCCTGCAGACCTCTATGGACAAAATGGAACTCATTTTGTGCGCATAGCCCTCCCCCTGGGCTCCATTTTTGCTTGCAGAGGGTTGCAGGAGGCCCTCATGGCCAAAAACAGGGTTCAGGGGGACATGCATAGCGCCCCAGAATTCTGTTTTCACTGGCAGAGGGCTAGCAAAGCAAATTAAAAACAAAAAAAGGAGAAATGATTCTCTTTTTGCATTTGAGCATCCAAGAAGGGACAGGAAATGAGAAAGGGAAAGAGGAAAGACAAAGAGAAAGAAGGAAAGATGGGAGGAAAGCAAGATAAGAAAAAGAAGGAAAGAAGCGAAGGAAGAAGGATAATGAAAAAGTAAGGAAATAGACGACAAGGAAGGAAGGAGGGAAAGAAGGAAGGAAGGAAGGAGATTGTAATGAGAGGGAGGAAGGGTCTGAGGGAAGTCCTGCCTTAACACTTGGCCATCACAGGGACCCCCAACACAAGTGACATCGTGATGGCTATGCCCACCTGGCCACTCACCCTGGCACCCTGAGGTAAAAATACAACTCTGATGTGGCCTTCAATAAAATTGAGTTTGACACCCCTGATATAGAGGATAAATAAAATGATAGGAATAAGATTAAAATGATGTGGTGGTAAAAAGTATCTGCCTCATAGACATGTAAGCTGTATTCACTACCAAATCACCAAGATGTTTCCCCACACTCTTGCACCCCATATGTATGAACTGCTAAAAGAGCCATTGTAGAAAAACATTCACAGTCAGGAACTTGTGGTCCAATAAACCAAATTGTTTTTATTCACTGACCGTATCTCAGAGATAGTATGACTAGCAGGTTGACCTAATAGGAAGGAATCAATAATAATCATGCCACGCAGATGGTTCTATCTAAATTATATTCCAATATCACATTGTCATTTCCACTGTGTCTGACATTTTCTTTACCTTGCCTTTTGCACTGTAGTGGGACAAAAGTCTGCTTCTACTTTTGTAATGGGTGATCAGCAAAATGTTATAGCCTTGCTGAGGCCCAGTATATATTGTGTTATTGCTTGTATACATGCAAATAAACTTATGTTTTGTCTTCAAAGGGATTTGCTTTTGGCCACAATAATGGTGACAGACAACACTGCAGAAAGATAAATGTTGAAGATTTGCCTGAAGATGAGTTGTCTGATGAATTTCTCTCTTTTCATAATGCCTGTATACCCTTCCTTCCTTCCTTCCTCCCTCCCTCCCTCCCTCTCTTCTCTTCTCTTCTCTTTTCTCTTCTCTTCTCTTCTCTTCTCTTCTCTTCTCTTCTCTTCTCTNTCCCTCCCTCCCTCCCTCTCTTCTCTTCTCTTCTCTTTTCTCTTCTCTTCTCTTCTCTTCTCTTCTCTTCTCTTCTCTTCTCTGTTCCTCCTTCAGCTGAAGAAGTTTCTTGAATGAGAAGTGAAATGACTTTTCCAAGTAACTTTGTTTGTTTGTATTCTGCCTTTATTATTTTTACATATAATTCAAAGTGGCTAACATATCCAACATGGCTTCCTCCTCTCTTTTCCCACAACAATTCTGTGAGGTGGGTTGGGCTGAGAAAGCATGATTGGCTCAAGATCAGCCAGCTGGTTTTCATCGCCTAGGTGGAAGTAAAAACCACAGTATCCCATTTTGTAGTCTGGTGCCTTAACCAGGGTTGGCTGCTAGGGGTCGCAGGGGGTCAGGAGAGCCCCAAGCTAAGATTCTGTGCAGTTCAGAGAACCCCCAAATCCCACTCCTGGCTGGCTTCACCCACCCCACCCCTCCCCTCCCAAAAGACCTCATGTGGTCCATTTTGGATGCAGGTAAGTGCAGGGTGCATGTGGAGGCTTGGGAATGGCAAAAAACTGCCTACCAGAAATTCAGAAAGGACAGAAATTTCTGGCTTCCAGAGAGCCTCCAGAGCCCGGGGAGGCCATTTTTGCCCTCCCAGAAACTCAAGGAAAGTCTTCAGAGCCCGGGGAGGGCAAAAACATCTCCCATGGTGCAAGAGACCAACTAGGCCATGCCCACTAAGGCCACGCCCCCCCAGCAACCAGGCAGAAAACCCTTTGCTGAAATTTTTGAAGCCCACCCCTACTTATCAGTCACCTTTGACACTGCAAATGACTTTTAAATTTCTTTCTTTTCTGTACTTTTTCCCTTCTGGGTAGGGATTGGGGTTAATATCAGCAGAGAATATTTTTTATCTATTGCCAATTCCTTCTGCCTTGACTTGCAATTCATATGCTTTTTGACCCAGGTCTTTTAAGCCAGACCTCATTGCTCCAAGAAATCAGCTGTTTTCTCCACTGTCAATTCAGCCTCTCTGTCTCTCTGTCTCTCTCTTTCTCCTTTTAACTTTTGTAAATCTCTTCCAAGTGAAGCAGCAAAAATAGCATGATAAATATTCATAAAACAATACAATTTCCAAGTTCTAAAATAGAATTGTCTATTGGGCTTCTAATTTTAATTCCTCACCACTTTTCAAGCCATATCTAGGGCACTTGTTTGGGTTTTCAGAATGATTTTCTTCTAAAGTTTCAAAAATGAATAGCAGTGGACTGCCCAGAGGAATGATAATAAAGTCCTTTTTATTTTGGTAAATTATTTCCTCTTTTTCAAACATGTTGTTTGAAGGAATGATGTTTTATACATTTATGCATCCATCCAGCTATTAAATCAATATAGTTTAAATCCATAAGGCAAACTGCAAAAACAATGATAATCACTGTTAAAGTTGTGCCTAGTTCTTTTTCAAATTTATCTCATAGATTTGAGATATGGCAAGACCATTCCTTTTTTTAAATGAAGGAATATATTAAATAAATGATCCATTTCAATTCAGATTACATTGTAATTGAGGCCACAACAGCAGTTCTGGTGTGTAGTGGTGGGCAATCTCAGGAAGCTGAACAATTATGGATTTATTCTGAGTTTCTATCACTTGAAAAAGGAACTGATATTTCACAGAAGCTGTTAAATGCAGGTTGAAAACAGTTTCTTCCTTTAAACAATGATATTAGATCTATTCAGGCAATTTTGAACAAGTGTTTTATCTTATATCTGAATGCACTAAATAAGTAAGTAGGTAGCAGAGGTGGTATTCAGCAGGTTCTGACCAGTTCTGGAGAACCGGTAGCGGAAATTTTGAGTAGTTCAGAGAACCGGCAAATACCACCTCTGACTGGAGATTTTACAGTATCCTTCCCCTGCCACGCCCAGCAAGCCGCGCCCACAGAACCGATAGTAAAAAAAAAATCTGAATCCCACCACAGATAGGTAGGTAGGTAGGTAGGTAGGGAAGGAAGGAAGGAAGGAAGGAAGGAAGGAAGGAAGGAAGGAAGGAAGGAAGGAAGGAAGGAAGGAAGGAAGACATGAGGGTAACCTCTGATTAAGAGGCAGAGTTAATCTAAAATATTCCCTGACCTTGTTTCTTCCTGTTAATTCTTACAATGGTTGAGACTGACTAATGGTTGAGACTGAAGGAAAGGTGCTGTAGTGAACATCTGAGACTGAGATCTTCACAATTAACAACATCTGGAATCAGAGAGGTTGCCTCTTTTATAGTAGTTAAATATGGACAGCCTTTCAATTGCCTTATGAATTGAAGGTTAACATTCATCAACTATCTTCTTTGCTGTGATCAAGGATGAGATCCCAAGACCTCAGATTGCTTGTTGGATTGCATTTTTGGTAAGACTATTCATTCCAGTTATATGTACAGGTCTCCTAAGGAAGCACTAATCATAATAATCAAAGATTGGCTAATTATTGCAATTTAGCTCAACCTCAGTGTCAATCATCACACTTATAGTCAAAATGACTGAATAATAACAATAATAATTCTATCCAGAAAATGTGTTTGAGCTTTTGAGCAACACTTAAGGCACCTTAATTGTAAAAAAACATATTGATAACCATTCAAAAACATATTAAAACATGGTTGAAGAATCCTGTCAATTGAAGATACTTAGAAGTCCTGGGGTCTAATTCCATTACTGGTATTAAACAACCATGTAGTTGACTGTTTCCTGTTGTGGGATCCTATCTTTATCTTACAAGCCAGCAAGAATTCCATTAAATAAATAAATCCCCTTCCAGGGTAAACGGAGAAGTAGTTTATGCTTATCCTGCAATATTATCAAAGAAAATCACAACAATATTATGTAAGTGGAGCCCTGCTATTTGAATTAATGGCCCATTTAATCCCCCAAATGAGATTCAGGGGCCTTTGAAACCCATACATTATCAAAACTTACAACCCACTGATTTTATCTAATCTTTGTGTAACACCCAATGCTGAAATTTCTGGGAAGACATTCTACAAGCTATATAATATTGCAAATGACGTTTTCCCTTCCCACCTTTCTGTAGGTCAACTGAAAATCTTTACTATACTAATTTTTGTAGGCCACCATACCTTTTCTACCTATTTTTCCAATGGATTCTTGCTTTGTTTTGTTCTGAATAATCCGATTTTAGTAAAGATCAACGTTGAGCTGTTTATGGGAGAAAAAAAGGCTTTTAATAGTAACTGGGATTTTTTTTTTCATTATTAATTCCCCTCCTCTCCACACCTACCTTCAACATTTTGATTTGCAGCACCTAAGTTAATAATGTAGCAAAAGTAAATAATGAAGATTTACTGGGATACAAACGCAACTGCTTCTTATTGCAGAATTTCTGATAAAAATGAGTCACAAGTAAGTTTTCTGGCAGCCTACAGTCAAAAAAGTTAAAGGAGGAGCATTTAACTTTAATGCTTATACATGAATATTTGAAGTAAAAGGTTGTTTATGGAGTATTAAATTATAGTACTTCTCTGATATTCTTTCTTTCTCTTTTTTCCCCATGCAACTTGCAGTTCTTTAACAGCGTAAGCTGCTAGAAACTTTCCAGAATGTAAACAACAAAAATTTTGGCAAAAATAATTATCTAAATATAATATAATTATATTTGGTTAGAAGGCTTGCTGAGTAGAGGTTTTAGCAAATGATGATTAAGGTGTTTTCAAGTTAATGCTTAATAGTTTCCTTGAAATTTGAATAGTTGCAGAGTTTTTACATGGTTTCAGCAAAAATGAATATGTTACCCTGCCACATACAGTCAAATATAATGAAATTAAAAACACTTTATTTTAGACCATTTCTCCATATCTATGTATAAATCCATGGAAAGGAGAGCAAGAAACAATTAACCTTGTTTTTACGACTCACACTTATAGCCATTAATTTAGCATGGCATTTGGAACAGTGCTGTGTAAGTAACATGTGGCTTCCATGCTTATGATATTCCATTACTTATCAAAACATGGTTTTCTCCTAGCCTTTGGCTATGTAGTCTCGTTTAATTTAATTTAGTTGAGTTGAGTTGTTTAGTCTAGTCTAGATTTAGATTTAGTTAGATTCAGTGTTTGTTCTTCTGGTAGGCTGTGTTCTTTGTATATTTTTTTCTTTTTTTAAAAAATTGTAAGCTGTCGAGAGTCAATGGAGAAATTGGATAGTCTTGAAATTCAACTATGTAAATAGTTTGCATGAAGTCTGAAGGAAGAGAATTTGCTTCTGAATTTGTACATGTGGAGAACATGGTAGTGACTGTTTTCTAGTACAAATTTCCTAAATCTACTACGTGTTCCTGTGCCTTTCTGTACTGGATGATACCCTTGTGTTCTTAGACCAGCTGTAGCTTCTGAGTAATCTTCAAGGGTGGCCCTATGTGGAGCATGTTGCAGTAATCCAGATAGGAAGTAATTAAAGAGCGAAGTCATCTAATAATTTAAATATACCATAATTTAATCATTCATTGTTTCTGAGATTTGTTTATTTGACTTATAGGACCTGTTATTTACATCATAATTCTGGATGGCTATACTAGCCAATTAAAAAAATAGAAGCCCCCATTATCATGTACCCTTCTGGGAAAAAAGCACACTTTTAACCATGGCACCTCAACTTCCTGTCAACTCTACATTTGGTTAATTGACTCCCATACTAACCAAATGCCTGGAAGGAGAGCCAGGTCTCTGTGGCCTTCAGAAAGACAAATGGGGGTAGGTTTCCTAGATCTCAAAGAGAGCTTATTCCAAAGTCCAGAGCAACTATGGGGCACAGCAGCGACTCTTTCTATAAGTAGTAAATATTAATTTTATTGTTTACTTTCTCTTCCTCCTTTTTCTCTTACTTTTAAGGACCTGGCTTTACATGTTATGCTTATTTATTCTTCACCAAGTTGGAAGTCTTCAGTAATCATTTTGTTTAATTCATTTATTCCCAAAAGACATTTGGTGTTTATATTTCAATTGCAATTCTCTCTCCCCACCTCCGATTACTAAATTCAGAGTGGTTTTTTTTAGAATATATGAGCCAGTACATTTCACCATCTTAACAGATAAGGTTAGACACTCTTCAAAAGTAGCAAATTACCGGTAAGCTCGATTGTTAAGTTCTTATGAACTGCATCTCCAGCCAAAGGCATTTTATGACATGAAACTAGATGACAGAGAAATCATTAAAGCAGATGCTACCATTTCAGAATTCAGTCGCTTAGACTCCTCCCATAACATGCACTGCAATCATTTTTAATTGTTCTATGCTGTTGACACAACTCCCACTTGTAGGTGGAGCAACACACATCAATAATTTTCTGCAACAGTTCTCTAAATTTTCTTTCTAAGAACTGAACAGATGTTGGGAAGCATCTTTAACATTTTCAAATCTAGCTATGTTAATATCATTGAAATTTATTTTTTGGCTTGGTAATAAGAAAAAGACTGTTCTGTCCTAGGCCTCCCCAAAAAGCACAAAGTCAATTCTGAGTCCCAGCAAAAATCTCTTTTATTACATTAATGTGAATTTATTTCATTCACAGTCAGCCAACAGCTTGGCAAACAGTCTTGCGAAGGTAGACTGATGAGCTCAGACCTTTATCAATCTTGGAATGCTGCCCGGTAAATAGTTCCACACTCAGTGCTGGCAGGAAAGGGGTGGATTATACAGACAAATATCCATATGGCTGGAACAAACAAATGACCAAATGAACAAGTTGCTTTCTCCCTCCCCTTTTGCTTCTCTTTTAATTCTGATGGGAGGGGGCATTCATCATCCATCTGTGGCCTTAGTCCCATGTCAAACCTGAGTTCTTAATTCTGTCTTCCTTTTGGCAGCTCTGTGCATGCACAGGCTGGGAACTGGTTTCAGAAGGTCTCCTGCCTCACTGCTGTCCGAGTCCAAAGGCAGCTGATGACTGCTAGCCCCATCTCTGCCTCTGACGCAGAGCCCTCATCCAAGCCTTCCTCAGCCTCCAGGAATGGCTGGGTTCCTCCCCAACCTCCTCACTACTGTCCAACTCTGTTGCCAGCTCTGCTAAACGTTGGTGGGCCACAACACTGAGATCCCTTATCCCTTATTATAGAAATGATCATTTTTTGCGTACTCACAAAGTAAACCTCTGTTCAAGTTTAGATTTGCACAGCAGGAGAAGGCTAAATTTTTCAAATTTATGATTAAGATGGTGGACACAAATCCTATTATTTATGCTGACATTTCATAGGGATGAGGATTTCTAATAACATACAGCCAATTTATGTGTACCAAAACTGTTTACTGGTTTCTTATATCCAATAAAAAAAGAAGTAAAATATTGCCAAAGATAAAAATGAACAAGGTTGGTTCCTTAAATCATGTACTTTTTATGCAGGAGAAAATAAATTTAGCTCGGTGAATCAATGTTTTGCAGAATAGACATAGAAAACACATCCTCCTGATTCAGGAAGTAATTTCAGAATATTCATCGAGGATATTCTCGATTCATCGTGGAGAATATAGTGTGTTTATAGATAATTTTCTCTATCTAATGTAGGTTTCTTTTTCAGATTGTAATTACAAATGTCCATGATTCTATAGATGTGTAAGTATAGGGGAAGGAGTGGCAGAACCTGAGGGAAGACTTAAAAGAAGGATCAGCTTAGAATCTTTATATAGCTGCAAGCAAGTTAAGTCTAACCTTAACTCAATTCTGCTAACCTTTAACTAACTCCTAGCAGGTGCTAGCCATTAGTTGAAATTATTCCTATGCATAGACATGTGTAGCAATAAATCATTGGACCTTCACATCTGACCTGATCTAACACCTTTAAGAAAACTTTTCTAAAACATTATATGGATGCTATTGCTCAGAGCAGCCAAACAGGTCAAATCAAATTATTTTGACTTCAATTCCCAAAAAACCCTGTCACTGATCATAATGTCTGGGCCTGAAAAAAACTGAAGTTCAGCCTATCTGGATAATGATACATCTTGTATGTCAGTTAGCTGGTTCGTTTAAACCTTATGATACACATTCCTGTATCATTTAACTGTATAAGTAAACAATAAAGTATTGCTACCATCTCTTTATTCCAAAAATATACGAGACTACTAAATGGCAACAAAAAGATAAACATCTACTTTTTTGTGCCATATAATGAGGATTTCTGAGGGCTGGATATGGTAGCTGTAACTTACTACATATTTTATGTCACTTTGCTATATTCTCATTTCTTGTGTGTTTCTTCTTCTACCAGTAGATAATAGCAATCATAGTTTTTCTTCTGCTGCTATCTTCTGAACTTTGTAATGACCTTTCTGTGGTAATTGTATCCCACAAATCCATCCTTTCGTTCAGCCATTTTCATTTTAAAGTCCATAACGGACAATCTAAGCTGTTCATTTCACACACAGGAAACACCAATTTGGTATTTAGCCACTTCTTTCGACTAGAACTTAACTTGTTATGTAATAAAGAGAAGATACTGGGTTGCTTATTTCAGTTCTTCAAGTCATATATTTTATTTCTCAAGATAGTCAGAAGTCTTCATTGGGCTCCAATAAAAGAATAAGACCAAGCAAAAAAAAAAAGGGGGGGGGCAGTTTCAAGATGACTTTCTGCAATTCCATCCAGTTTTAAAGTGGGGCTCTTGACAACAAGCATTAGATGTGGCTTGTTTTGTATTCAGAGCAAAGAACCCAAGTTGCCCACAGCTTTGAAAACAAGGTTATTCATCTCTGTGACATCTTGTGACTGTGGCCTTAAACTACAATAAATAGAATTAATGATCTTATATCTATAATACTATAATATAAATTATATTTATTAAAGGAGATAAATTGAGCACATATTGTAATGAAATCAATAAAAATGAATTGGGTTTGAAGGCATGCAGCTTTGGCTATATCATCCTACCCCATATCAAGCCTGCGGATATGAAGTCCTCAGTTCCTGCCATATTGAGAGACAATTGTCTCTCAATTGTTGTGATGGTGTTGTATAGCTTCTTTTCTTTTTCATGCAGCTACATTGTGTACCATCTATTTAACTATTTCTAGATGGTTGGCAGTTTAACCAATAAACATGCAAAACCAATATAAAAGAATCAGTACTAATGTGGGCACTTATTTATTTGTTTGTCAGATTTATAATTGATAAAGGTTTTGATTGGTTTTTCTTAATTGTTGTATGTGTTGTTTTCCCTCTCTAAAAATTCTGTGGAATAGCACAATTTTTACTGATCTTCTGAAGAGTAATAAAGATGGGTCCTTCAGACTTCAGGAAGGCAAGCTGTTTTAAAGTGAGGAGACTGATAATCAGTGATGGGATTAGAATTTTTTACTACCAATTCTGTGGGTGTGGCTTGGTGGGCGTGGCAAGGGAAGGACACTGTAAAATCTTCATTTCTTCCCCACTCCTGGGGGAAGGTTGCTGAAAAAATCCCCATTCTCTCCCCACCCCAGTAACCTGCTTTCAAGCTCCATTCTCTTGTACAGGGCAACAAAAGATGACCCAGCCGATCAGCTGGGACTCAGGTGGCAGAGAATAGATGGGTCTAGAGAGCAGAGGTGGTATTTGCCAGTTCTCCAAACTTCTCAAAATTTCTGCTACTGGTTCTCCAGAACTAGTCAGAACCTGGTCAGAACCTGCTGAATGCCACCTCTGGTGATCATTGCATGTATGAAGTGGGTAGACTCTAACTGGGTAAGATAATCCCCAAACTATGGATCCATAAAAGGATTTAACATTTATAAAAGTTGTTGGGAAGATCCATGCTTCTCCAGTCTCAGCTATAAAAGCTTCTAAGTGACTTTGGCCAGTGAAAATTTCTCAACCCAAATTATGCAGAGTTTCCTTGAACTGCAAATTGGGTGGCATGTAAAATTAATAAATAATTAAGCGTAATGCAGTGGTGTCCAAAGGTTGCTCCTGCTTTTAATCAAAACAATGCATCACAAACCATCCATCCTTTTTGGGTGCACATATAACCATACTAAGCACAGAGAGAAATGATGAATTTTAATGCTTTACTTTGATCCTTTTTCCACATCCTGCTGCTGCTGTTGTTGTTGTGAGTTTGGGTTGTTGGGAAATATATTGGGAATAACAACAGGAAACACAGTGAGGAATAAATCTAGCAAATTAAAAACAGAACAAGTGCAGGAATTCCCAAAACCTGAAAGATCATATTATGCATCCCTGCAACTTATGACTAATGATAACAGTACATTTCATATGACAAATAATTTATTCTGAATAAGCAACACAAAGAGCAAGTAATGTAACTTATTCAAATGTTATAGCACCAAAATAGAAACGGTGAACTGAGCTCCAAAGTTACTTTTAAAGTGGAACACCCTGAAGTAAGGTTTGTTTGTAAGTTAGTTTGTTTATTAAATTTTGTTTAATTTAAAATATCGCCATGACAATAGACCAGAGGTCTCCAAACTTAGGAACTTTAAGACTTGTGGACTTCAATTCCCATAATTCCTGAGCTAACATAACTGGAGGAGGAATTCTGCGAGTTGAAGTCCATAAGTCTTAAAGTTGCCAAGGGAGTTCGGATGTGCAGAACTGCTGCATTCTGTACTAGCTATAGCTTCCAAATGTTTGTCAAGGGTAGCCCCATATAGAGTCCATTGCAGTAGTCCAGACATGAGACGAGATCTCTTAGGGGGAGCCTGGAACCACTATAAAGCACATCTCCGGGTGGTGGATTGGGGGGCTCTACCCAGTATGGCTTTTATGCTGTAATGGTGGGTTGGAGGGAATCAAAACCTCCCATAGACCAACAGGTCTGGTGAGTGGCAGCTGGCTCATATCAGTATTGAATGAAGGCGGAGACCATTTTGGTCAAAATGACTTCATAAGAACAGCACACAGTGTGATAATATTTCAGACATGTGATGCAACACCTGGAAAAATATGACATACTTTACTTAATCTTCCAGGAAAGATTGAAGGCAAATGAGGTCTAGGCAGAAGAACATCATGGCTCCAAAATCTAAGGGACTGGCTTGGACTAAACTCAGCAGCAGTTTTCCATGCAGCTGTTGATAAAAATAGGATTGCCAAACATAATCGCCAACGTCCGATGATCGATATGGCACAACGAAAAGAAGAAGGTGTGAGATGTGACTAAGGCTTGAATGATTGAGTATAAGGACTCCTGATCTAGAATTAATCCAGCTGCTTCTCCCAAAAGGAAAAGAACAATGAAATATATACTATTTAGAATAGAATAGAATAGAATAGAATAGAACAGAACAGAACAGAACAGAACAGAATATAATTCTTTATTGAGAAATAAAAAGTTCTTAAGAAATAGTTCTGCTAGAATTTTTATTTATTGATTTGATTTGTAACCCTCTTTGCTGAATTAAGGAGTTCTAGAATCTGAGGTTCTTCCCTCTCCTACTGAACAATAGTACTACACTGACTTTTATCATTTTGGTTCTTGATTGGTTTATTGATTAATATTGGCTGCCTTTCAAGTAAATAATTTTCATTTTTTTTTAGAAAACAGAAAATTTCCATTTTAGAAAACAGAAAACATGAAATAATAGTCATGCAGTTCATGAAATCCAGAATATATGCTTTTGTTTTAATACAAGAATGAATTAAAAAGAAGTGAGCACCAACAATTAAATTGCACTCACTCCTTCACTTAATGACTGATTGCTTAGTGACAGTTATCTCCTCATGGCTAGTTGCAGGATATTATGGTCATGTGATATATATATATATATTTGTTTTCTGAGGTTTTTGCGGGTATTTGTATGTGTATGTTTGGTTATTCGGGTTCTCAGAGTAATACTCTGAGAAGCACAGAGATGAAGAAACAAGCCTGAAGATGATGAATGAGACTTCATCGAAACGTTGCCTTTCCCAATTCTATGCGGGACAGAAAACCTGGCCTTGGTGGAGATCTTTTCTATTTGAGAGTGCAGGCTCCAACATGATTTGACAGTCCTGCTGGAATCATCCTTTCTATTCATGCTGTCAGTCTTTTTCAATCTCTATGGCTTTGCACTCTACAATAGAAAGATCTCCACACCACAGGCCAGGCAAACACCTGGGCACAAACAGCTCCTCTGATAGCTCCAACTCAAACACCCCACCAGACACCCAGGTGAAAAACCCAACTTGCTAATGAAATAGCAGCTTGCTGATGAATAGGCGTCTTTCACACGGGAGCCAAGCTGTATTGAAAAGCCCCAGCACAAGACAGAAGGGTTTGCCAGCCAATTAAAGCTACCAAAACAGAAGAAGAAACCAAAACACCAACACATCAAACTCCAATTCCTCATAAGGTAGAAAACAGCACGTGGGAGGACACGCTGAGGCTAACAATAGGTCAGATTAAGTTGATTATATGGATCCAGCGTGCTAACCCATTTTTGTAATTACTATGTAGGATACTAGTGAGTTACTTTGCGCGTTATCTCAATAAACACAGAAAGACCCTGCCAATATGGCAGATGATATTTTCCTGGCTGACTAGTAATAACGTTGCCCACATCGCAACTTTAACAGATACTCTACATGACGTGGTATTAATTTACCCGAACGGAACTCAAACAGCACAAGATAGTACTTTTACACCTCGCGACAAGCCATTCAAAACAAATATTCTTCGAACACCACTACTGGGAAGTGAAATTAACAACTAAGCCAGATCAAGGAAGCCTATGAGAGTCTGGAACCCGTTATCAAGGCGGATCTTAATGCTGACCGGTAAAATCTCCCGAATCTAGCGACTGCAGAAGACAAGATCAACATGTAAACGACCAACTCTCGACTTCAATTTAAATTGTTTTCCTAGGCGACTCAGTCTAGCCACTTTTAATTCAGCACGCGGAGACTTCCTCAATAATATACATCTAGCGAAATATTTCTTAAAGACTTTTATTTCTCATAAGAATTATATTTTTATGTTTGTTTGTTTGTATACTATATCATATTCATTCTAATTCTAAATAGATATTAAATTCCTTTTCTTTTGAGATCGGATATTCTAGATAAGCCTATACTCAAAGATATAATCTCACACCTTTATCCTTTCGTTGCTCTATGATCATCGAGACAGATATGGCGATTAAAATGTTTGGCAATTCCTATTTTTATCAACAGATATGGTGTATATATGATTGAGAGATATAAACTCATTATAGAGATTAAGTAAGATATTTCCAGGTTCATATATTATCACACAGTGCTGGTAAATCCTTTGAACAATGGGCTTCGTTCATTCAATACGATTGACAGCTGCCACACGACTGCTTAGATGCTCAAAAAGAAGGATAAATACGTATCTCTGTAGAAAAGATATTCGGCTCTAACTCAGAAACATGAATATTACATGATCAAAAAGATCTACCAATTAAGATAGCAGATCTTAGAGCGGAGGAGATTGATAGATACAAGCCCCTCGGAATTCGAGCAGCCAACACATCCCACCTCTACTTTAGGACTAGATAAAGCACTTACTAACTTGGAGCTGATCTGAAGCACTTGACCAAAAATGACTCAAATCTCAAGAAACTGACAACAAATTTAGCTAACACATGACATAGAGAAGCACTTCCCAACTTAGCAACCCAAACACAAGGCAATTGACACACTTAGTATGGAGTTACCTTAGCAGACGATAATCTCCTAAAGAAGATTTAGCTGCGAACAAAACATAGCCTGAAGTACACGGATATCAACTATCCAGAGGAATTTTTTCAAGTTACTAGCTTAATAACGTCACCCCATAAGAGACACAATTTCCCAACAGATCCACATCCATTATAGTGGAGACAGGATCACCCAAGTCGCTAACCAAAATCTACACATACAGATTGGTATACTAAGGATAAAAGGAAACCAGGGTTACTAAAACTTATCTTGAGTGGCACTATGTAAGACCACCCAAGAAAATATTCAAAAGACTGTAATTCAGAAGCGGTTAATCAAACCCTGCATCAAAAGATTAACGAGCATAGACACCTTAATACTTCGCGAGGAGAGACTCACTAATGGGAATATGTCATGGCGACAGTATGTATTAATCGGTATCAAACCGAACATCATGACATATTGACTAAATAACAACCTACACTAGCTCAAGACTCCCCACAACACTACAAACCTTATAATTCCAGGGAAGACGTCACCATAAATATACATTTTAAGAAAAAGATTGAAAGCCCATGCACACGAGAATATTCAATCACTACAGAGATCACTACTAAGCAAGAATATCTCGGAGAAGCATGAATGAATCTAATAACATTTGCATAAGATAGTACAAATATATTTGCTTCTTTTGCGTGTTAGAGTGCTTTACTCAGCCATAAAATTTTATTATGATCATATCATCGGGAACCTGTACTGTCTATTAGCATAAGTTTAGCAGGGATAGCATAATATGATCTTTCAGGCATAATATATGGCGATCAAGAACCTGGGCACAATTAGGCTCTATCTTGCAGACCTTTCATACGTCCATCTATGCAGGAAAAGCACTTCTATTAACACAAACTCCAGACTCTAAATGATCTTTAGCACACAATCGATACTTAGTTAATTGCCCAACATTTATTCTGAAATCACCCCCGCCGTTACATATGAACAACAACTCATACACAAACTCAAGACAGACCAAGCACGAGTGGACTGACTACGGGAAAAAAAGGAGAATAGATGCTAATGTTGTTAAAGCATTTACAGATCGTGAGTTTCAACTTATCTATCTTGCATGCTTTCGTAATGTGCGTGTTTAAAAAGAATCTCTGCCTTGACAAAAATCGTCAATAGAAGATAAGAGTTACCTTGTGAGACCAAGTCTCAAAGCCCCTCATTGGGAACTAACTAGTGATACACTGACCTAAACGCAACAGGAATACTTATCACCTTATACAAATTGGGAGAACAAAAGATACAAGCAATTGAAGGAGCCACCCTAGAAGCCAGCATCTTACCATCTGTACATTAACCTCTCGATTCTAACTTTTTACATGCGAGCATTAACCTTGGTCACTAGTAGAATGCAAAAATACAGTCCGTGGCTATATGACATCCTTGGGTTGAGAAAATTTCTTACAAACCTCGGAGAACTACCTGAAGCAGTTACACGTATAGACAAGCTCTTCGTATATAGACCTAAAAAACTAGCAGATAGCAATTGGTGAGTACTTTGCCCAATGGACAAAGCTAATATACCTAAAATACAAAATTCGCAATACATCATACTAAACATACACACACCTCAAATATCAAGTTTTTACCTGGAAACGTGAAATAAACATAAACTTAACTACCATGCCAGATGTACTAATCTACCAATAAAAACAGCATTGCGCACACTGGGAGAGTCTACCCAACCATCCCATAATACCAAAAGTAAACAAATAGCACACCAAACGTCATACCTCAACCCCCAATACACACCACCAGACCCACAAAGATAAAATTCCGTGGCGAAAACACTAATTACCAGAACAAAACGCCTGGCAGATAAGACACATATAAAGACTGAACTATGCACCCTGACTGAAAGTATATTGACAGCCAATGGCTTTCACAAAAACCAAAATCACCAGCTTGATCCACACAAAACACACAGACATACAAAGAGACCTAGAAGACCAAACAGACCTATGGAACAAGCTGTCGTGCCCTATCATAGGAGGTACTACAGATAAAATCATAAGATACTACACAGCGCAGTTCACATCAAGACTGCCTTCAAAACAGACAAAAAAATAGCCATCACTGAGGAACCCAAAGGACAAAATTGAACCTGGAAAACCAAGGCAATACGAAATTCCTGTACATCATGCCAGCCACATACATTGGACAGACCAATGAAGAATACTACCCGCCTGACTGAACACAAAAAATGTGTGGTAAAAAAGCTGGAACACACCTCCTCACTAGTTCCAACACATGAACAACCACAGGTCACAAATCCAACTTCAATGGCATAAAACCCTAGCCACACTATAGAAAACCCAACTACGAATCATACAGAGAAGCCATAGAGATTGAAAACAGACCTGAAAGCTACTGAATAGAAGAGATGAATCCAGCAGAACTGTGCATTCATTTGGAGCACGCACTCTCCAAATAGAAAGATCTCCACACCACAGGCCAGGCAAACACCTGGGCACAAACAGACTCCCTCTGATAGCTCCCAACTCAAACACCCCCCACCAGGCACCCAGGTGAACCCAGCTTGCTAATGAATACAGCTTGCTGATGAATAGCAAGCCGTCCTTTCACACGGAGCCAAGCTGCATTGAAAGCCTCCAACACAAGAACAGAGGGTTGCCAGCCAATTAAAGCTACAAAACAGACAGAAGAAACAGAAACACCAATCAATCAAACTCATTCCAATGAACACAGACCCAGGCTAATAGCCAATCAGAATAGACCAGCCTCAAATTTGAAACAGAGGAACTGTGAGACACACATTCCACACAGAAGCCTGATGTGGCAGATGAGATTCTGCTGAAACGTTGCTAACAACTTTAACAGAACTACAATGACGTGGATAATACCCGAAGGAAGCTAAACAGCACAAATGTAAGCACCCGCGAAAGCTTAAAAAAACAAATATATATGTATATATTATATTGTGCTTTAGCTTCCTTCGGGTATTATCCCACGTCATGTAGTGCCTGTTAAAGTTGTAGCAACGTTTCAGCAGAATCCCATCTGCCATCGCAGGCTCCGTTATGGATGTGTGTCTCACAGTCGCTGGTTTCAAATTCTAGGCTGGTCCATTCTGATTGGCTAGGAGCCTGGTCTGTTGTTCATTGACTTGGAGTTTGAGTGATGGTGGTTTCTGGTTTCTTCTGTCGTTTTGTGGCGTTTGGATTGGCGGCAACACTCTGTTCTTGTGTTCGGAGGCTTTTCAGTGCAGCATTGCTTCGTGTGAAAGGACGCTGTTATTCATTAGCAAGCTGGTTTTCACCTTGGGTGCCTGGTGGGGTGTTGAGTTGGAGCATCAGAGGGAGTCCCGTCTGTGCCCTCAGGTGTTAGGGGGTGTTTGAGTTGGGAATCAGGGGGAGTCTGTCTGTGCCTCAGGTTTGTTTGTCTGTTTTGTGTTGTGGAGATCTTTCTATTTGAGAGTGCCAGGTTTCAAATGATTGAACAGTCTGCTGGAATCATCTCGTTCTATTGCATGCTTCCAGGTCTTTTTTTCAGCTCTCTATGGCTTTCTCTGATGATTCTGTTATAGTTGGGGTTTTCTATAGTGCTAGCGCGATTTTAGTGCCCATTGAAGTTTGATGTTGTGACCTGTGGTTTTCATGTGTTGGATCTAGTGAGAAGGTGTGTTCCAGCTTTTTACTGCATATTTGGTGTTCAATCTTAGGCGGGGTACTTATTCTTCTATTGGTTTGTCCAATGTATGTGGCCCGGGCATGATGCACAGGGAATTCGTATATGCCTTGGTTTTCCAGGTCAATTTTGTCTTTGGGGTTTCTCAGGGATGGCCTGCTATTTTTTTGTCTGTTTTGAAAGGCAGTTGTGATGTGAATGCCTGTGGTAGTATCTTACTTATTTTATCTGTTAGTCCTTCTTATGTAGGCAAGACAGCTTTCCATAGGTCTGTGGTCTTTTAGTCTCTGTTAGTCTTGGTTGTGTTTTTGTGCGATCAAGTTAGTGATTTTTGTTTTTTTGGACAGCCAATTGGCTGTCATACTTCAGTCAGAGTGCATGCCAACCAGCTAAGACCTATGGAAACTAACAGAACACTGCCTAACCACACATATTTCATATAACAAAGGAACAAAGATACAGCAAATGAAGGAGCCCCTATGATCACAAAATGTTCACCCGTCCATTGCAAACCTGTCTCATGGAAGAAATTTGAAATCCAGAGCCCTGCTATATTCCACCACAAACCCAAAACTACTGGCTAAGATACATCATACACAATTTGTGATTTTAGCCCCATGGAAAAGAAACTAACAATTTCCTAACATACCTAAACAACACACACCCAAAATCAAGTTCACCCAATGGAAACGGAAATAAACAAACAAACTTCCTATAGATGTACTAATCTACAAAAGAACAGATGGCACACATGTAAGTACCCGCGAAAACTTAAAAAAACAAATATATATATATGTATAGCCAAGATACTGCAATGGAGTTTTGGACTGGACAAATATGCTACCCTCACCATCAACAGGAGGCAAATAATGGAAGCTGAAGGAATTAAAATGTCCTATCAAAATAACATCAAGAACCTGGATGTGACAAGTGCAGGAGGTCAGAAACCAGGATAGAGTTCAAAAGTATTACAAGTTTATTTCACACAAGAATCTCAATTATTAGTGGTTGAGACAAATTGGTGCCAGATAAGAGTCAATGGACTTAAGTCTCTTATGAAGGTGTAGAGAGATTCCAAACTGATGATGCATTTGACTCTGCCCTTAGGCTCAGTCGAGTTGTCTCCTACATGATGAAACTACCATTTGGTTCAACAATTGGTTCTAGTCCCAATTGGAATCTTAGTTCAGGACTACCTACGCCCAGTACAATATTCCAATTCACTGCAGTACGTAACTACAGACCGGGATTACCTAAACCAAGTACGTCAAGTTAGATTTCTTCAAGGGCCAGATCAGCATTGATGTTCTCCTTTATGGGCTGGCCAGGGGGAGGGAGATGGGATGGACATCTACTGCAACACCCTGCTGGCTGAAAACGGGACATGGGAGGGGCTCATGCAGCCCCCCTGTGGCCGGTTCTCAGCCTCCACAATCTCCTACAGCACTCTGCCACCTGAAATTGGGCTGTGGGGGGGAAGGGGCTTGTGCGACCCCCTGCAGCCCATTTCCATAGCCTCCTGCAGCACTCTGCTGGGAAAAATTGGGCCGGGGGGGGGGCTTTTGTACCCTGCTGCACCCATTTTTAGCTGGCAGAGTGCTGTAGGAAGCTGTGGGAACTAAAAATGGGCTGCAGGGGGGCAGTACAAGGCTCCCCTGCAGCCTGTTTTAGCTGGCAGAGGCCACCACAGGTCAGTCGTTTGATATTTCTAGACCAGCCCCCACAGGCCAGATCTAAGAATTCCACAGGCCAGATCCAACCTGTGGGCCTTAAGTTTGACACTCCTGGTCTAAACCCTCAAAGGTTCATATTTCTTTCCCCTTTTTAACTGGGTCATTTGTTATGACGATGTGCATTTGAAGGTAGTGTTCATCCTTTGAATGGCATTCCACAGACCTCACTACCCACACACCTCCCAAATTGGCAGGGGCCCTGACAAAAAATCTTTGTCATAACAAGAATTTTATTTTGGGGGGGGGGCAGTTTTCCACTGCTGTTATGAACATGACAGTAATGAACTTTCTTCCATTGTTTCCAGTCACACCTAAAACCTGTTTTCTTTCCATATTGCATCAATGCTTGGAAGGAAGGAAAATCTGTTCACCTTAACAAAGGGCAGAATGGATTTGGCTAGAAGAAGGATCCATGCAATTGTCTAAGTAACCTAATGTTATGCCCCTGTTAGAATCTGACTCCAAGGGAGAGGAGGAACAGCCGACAGGGAGTTGGAGTGCCACTCCACATTAAAAAATGTGGCTTGGTGGGCATGCTTTGCCTTATGCCAGCGAGCAACTTTCCCCATACCAGCTGAGACCTGCAGCACCAATGAGTTGAGAGGATAAAGAAGAGAAAAGCGCAGGGGCAAATGGGAGGGCCAATCCTGTGCTTGGAATATACTCCTTTCCAGATTTTAAGGGAATCTTCAAGATGGAACTTTAAAAGACAACTCAGCAATGTTTCCAGCAATAGGGAGGAATGGAAGAAAGAAGGAGAAAAAATGACATTGAGGTTAATTTGGAGGATTAGCAACCTGCAGTGCCAGAGAAGCAGTAGTAAAGACAGATGTGGCAGCAGAAGCTCAGAGATAATAAAGGAGGACTTGCAAAGACCAGCGTGGTGGCAGCAGTTCAAACTGACCCCAGGAGAATGATATAAGCAAGGAAATGGTGGAGCAGAGCCTTGTGTAGTATTTCTCAACTTTGGCAACTTTAAGATGAGTGGACTTCAGCTCCCAGAATCCCCTAGCCAGCATGAGTGGTTGGAAATTTCTGGGGATTGAAGTCATCCCCATCTTCAAGTTGCCATAATTATGAGATATTGGTTTAATGGATCTGTATAACTTGATGGTAATGAACTCTATTGGGCATAGCTAGTCCACATCAACCCTGTAACTATTCAGCAGTGGCCAATGACCAAAATTTGTGTCATTCACAGATTGCCTGGATCCTGATAGCTTTTCTACAGCTGAGAATGCTGGAAAGCTCCTTTATCCAAATGCTGATGGGTGAATATGAGTGTCAGCAACTTTCCAATCATCACAGGCAAGATGCAACAAGTCTGTGGCAACAAGATCCACCACCACAAGCCATCAGTTCAAGAGGAGGTTCTGCCATGCCTTCTGTCTTAGATCAGACCAGAACATGTAGTGGTGCACATGTAGCCCTGTGGTGCACAAGAGATAAGGATGTTATGTGTGTAGAAGAAGTAAGATGTAAAGTAAGAGTACAGAATGAAATTATAGGCTGAGAATAAATGATTAAGAACTACAAGATATGAAATGCAAGCGGTGTTCTAATATCTAAGGGGCTGCCACAAAGAAGAAGGGTTCAACCAAAACACTTTGCAAAACACTAGTTATATCTTTGAATAGTTTGTTATTTTGGTCTCAGGGGTGCAAAAAGCCAGCAGAAAGATTGCTTTGAGTAAACTAGGAAGTAATTTCCATGAGGTCCCTCTTTTATTTTCTGATCACCATAATTAATGTTCAGCCTCAGCTTTTGTTCCCCAAATTTATGGTTCTGCAGCCTTCTTTTGTTACAGAACCTAGGAGTGTTCCCAACCAAAATCTATAGATAAAAGATTTAAGGTACTGAATTACTTTTTTTTTATTCTTGCGACGGTCAGAAAAGGTCAGAGCAACAATATTTCAAGTGGCAAAGAGTCTTTCCAATTTTGCAGTACATCATTTATAAGAAAAAAAATGTGTGGTTTATGTTGGGGGGATTTGGGCAGAAATGGATGTAACTCAGGAACAGTAAAGGTGTTTATGTGCTACAATAGAGGGAGAGGTCTCTTGAATTTCTCAACTAGGAAGGAGATCAAATGCAAAATGAAGTCAATGACAATTTTCTATTGCTTGTGGAGACGTTTAATACTGGTTGCATGGAGACAACTGGAGTGTCAATCACATTTGATTATTATTTGAAAGCACCTGTATTTATATCTATAAGATAAACAACCATAAATTAAATTACATCTCAAACTTCTCAGAGATCTTAGATATGTTGACTACATCCAGTGGGTGGGATTCAAAAATTTTTACTACCAGTTATGTGGGTATGGCTTGATCGGGGTGGCTTGACTTGGTGGGCATGGCAGGGGAAGGATACTGTAAAATCTTCATTCCCCCCGCCCCACTCCAGGGGAAGGTTGCTGCAAAATCCCCATTTCCTCCCCACCCCACTAGCCTGTTTTCCAGCTCTGTTCTCCTGTGCAGGGCAACAAAAGAAGACCCAGCCAATCAGCTGGGACTCAGAAGGCAGAGAATAGATGGGGGCGGGACCAGTCAGAAGAGGTGTTCTGAACTACTTCAAATTTCCACAAACAGTTCTCCAGAACTGGTCAGAACCTGCTGAATACCACCTCTAACTACATCATCCCATTCATCAAATTATTTCTTCATGGTGTAAAATAGAGGATGAATCACATGGTGTTTTTCTTTCCATTACTATTTTGCTGCTGCAAGTACTTATTCCCTTTTTATAACACTGTAATCTATAGGTGTCAAATTCGCTGCATCACGTTAATGTCACATGATGTTTTTTGCCTTCACACAGCTGGGGTGGGCATGACTTATGTGTGACGCATCTGGCTGATGGGCCCTCAGTTTGACACCCCTGCTGTAATCCCTTAATTCGGGGCATGGAGCTGACGTTATGTGGAGTTCACAGCAGATTTTTTTTTTCTTTGTGCCCCAGGAGAAAAATATCTGCTGCTACCTAGGATTGAACTCTCCACCTTCTGAATGGGAGGCAAGCATCTTCACACTAGGCCACCACGCCACTCTACTGCTGTAGATATACAAATAGATTAAATTGGAATAAACAAAAGATATCTACTTTGGGACTGATCATGATAATTATTCCCAACATTTTTCCAGTGGCTTTGGAAAGTTCTGCCCCTCTTAGTTGTTATAGAAATGGTTGATATAAATTCTTGCTTGCTCATCTCTCTCTTTCCTTGCTTTTTCCTGCCTTTTATCCTTTTTTTTGCCAGTTAACTGTTTTGATGGTTGCTGATAAGTAGATAAACCTCGAGCTATATTTTTCTGATAGCTGAAATGATTGACATATGCATGTGCACTGAACTGGAATGGGGACTGACAGGTTGTGTGCTTGGGTACTACAGAAAACTGGAAATTTCCCACAGGAATTTTCCTACAAGATTCAAAGAGAACATCATGTGCCACATCACTCCCCATGAATGCTAGGGAGTACAAAACCTCAGGACTCTGCCAAAATCTGTTTCTTTTACCCTTCTGATTTTGTTTAAAGCAAGAGAAAAACCTACCCTTTTTAAAGGGGAACAAATGCTTACGGAATGGAATGCTTAAGGAAAGGAACTACTGATTTTGTACTTCCAGGTAGTCCTTGTTGACCAGCTTGAGCCAACATTCAAAGATAGGATGGTGCAAAACGACCTTCACATTTATGACAGTCACAGCCTCCCATGGTAACCTGCTTACCATATGCACTTTTCGCAGCCAGCATCCAATGAGCAGAGACCATGGAAATGAAATTGCAAGTTAATCCATCATTTGACAACTGAAATGGAAGTGACCTCATAACCCCATCACCTGATTTTTCTACTTCATGACCATTGTACTTAGCAACAAAATTACAGTGAGAGCAATTAATCAGTGCAACGGATTGCATCCAAGAGTTGTGGGTGCTGCATCACTGGAGGTTTTTAAGAAGAGTTTGGACAGCCATTTATCCAGAATGGTATAGGACAGGGATGTCAAACTCGATTTCATTGAGGGTTGCATCAGGGTGGCATTTGACCTTGGAGGTCCAGGAGGAGCATGGCTAGGGTGGAGTAGCCAGCTCAATGTCACTCATCAAGGCTCTATTTTCGGCCATGTCAGCCCTCCCAATCTGGATGGCCAATCTGGATTTATCTTTCTCTGAGGCTTTCATCTGCAGCCTCCCTGGATTCTCATCTTTCATTTTAATGTCAAGGGTGCTGAAGGCGAGAAAAATTCACCCACAGGGCTTTTTATAGTAGGAAGTTAGGAATCCAGGAAGTCCAGGAAGAGCAAGAAGGGCAAAAATCCAGCAGAAAATATTAGAGCTCTATTTGCAATAAGGATGTCAGGTCTGCCTTTCAAAAGCACACAAACACTAGATGGTAGCAATGAATTTCTGTATCTCTTCACTTCCATCTCTTGGTCATCAAGATAGGTCAAGATATGGCAAACCTATTTTGGAATTCAAACATACCATGAATCCATGGATTTTTTTTATTTCTGAAACTACGAATTAATTGGAAATTGCATTTTATGTTATGTTTGAAATTTCTCTCCTGTATTGGTATTTCTGCATATCATTGTTACCCGTGGCAACCATTGATGAACTGTGATTCTGGCCAAGTGGTTAAGATACATTGGCAAAATCGCCACCAGTGAAGGCAGCTTTACTTTGAACAGCTTACATCTTGTGGCGGTACCTATAAAACCATCAAATGTCCGACCTATCCCAGGTCCTTCAGAAGGACTCTATAGGTGGACAAAAATGCCAAATCCAGTCTGAACATATGGCTGATTGTGTGACCAACTATAATACTGATTTGCCTCTGCTGCATTTCAATTACAAGTTCCCCCGTCTCTCTGTCTCTTTTTCTCTGTCTCTTTCTGTCTCTGTGTATATGTCTCTGTGTGTCTCTCTGTCTCTCTGTCTCTGTCTCTCTCCCTCACACACACACACACACACACACGCACACACACATTTGGACAGACAGACAGACAGAGATATACAGACCCTTCCTTACATCCTCTTTTAAGAGTCATCTGAATACAAGGTGTTGATTTACACATGTTCCCCAACAAACAACTCTTGCCGGGCATGCTGTATCTCTCAAAGAAAATTAAGTCATATATAAAATTAAGTCAAATATACATCTCTAAATAAAAAGTTAAAGCTGTCACATTGGTCACAAATGCATGCTAAACTAAACAATCATTTACTACATTCGCTCATTACTGCCGAGTGGAACAGCGAATAGTTCCAAACGGATAATTAATATCACTTTGAGAAGGCTATTCATATATATTTCAAACATAGCCTCACTTTTTAGAGTTACTGGTTTATAGCAGAGCGCAAAAGCTGGGGGTGTTATATCTGGTGTATTTCCAATGACAAAGTCTATTTATTTGCACTGCTTTTTTGAATGTGTCCATATTATCCCAACCTCCAGTGTGTTTTTAGCTCCCCAGCCTCTGAATAAAGCTAAATATATTAAACTTATAATGTAATTATAATATAAAATATTATACTCAAGTCTCTATATTTAGAAGACAATCCACCATTTTGCTGATACATATTAATGATTTTAGTTTCTTCTGTTCAATTATTTCTAATTCCCAGACACTACCTCAGATAAGTCCCTTGGCAAGATATTAGTAGTAGTTTGCCATTGCCTACTTCCTAGAGCTAAGAGAAACTGGCTGGTCCAAAGTACCCAGCTGTTTTTGTGCCTGAGATAGAACTAGAACTCACAGCTTCCTGGTTTCTAGCCTTGTGCCTTAACCACTACACCAAACTGGCTCTCATGCTGATGATATGAAATGTTTTTAAGAACTAAATCATTCAGTCACTAGGAATTGGGCAGCATATAAATTTAATAAATGATTATAGTTAATAATTTTTGCATAATCAGCCTGATGTTTAGACTCAGTGATGGGATTCAAAAATGTTTACTCCTGGTTCTGTGAGTGTGGCTTGTTGGGCATGGTGTGGTTTGGTGGGCATGGCTTGATGGGCATGGCAGGGGAAGGTTATGGCAAAATCACCATTCCCTCCCCACCCCACTAATCTGCTTTCCAGCTCCATTCTCCTGTGCAGGGCAACAAAAGAAGACCCAGCAGATCAGCTGGGACTTGGGAGGCAGAGAATAAATGAGGGCTGGGCCTCATTCAGAGGTGGTATTTGCCAGTTCTCCAAACTACTCAAAATTTTCACTACTGGTTCTCCAGAACTGGTCAGAATATCACCTAGGTTTAGACTAGATTTGGCATTTTTGTCCACCTCTCGAGTCCTTCCCAAAACCTTGGAATAGCANGGGGGGGGGGGGAGGAAATGGTTCCAGGTAAAGCAGCAGATGCAAGCACAGTTCCATTTGCACAGCCCAGTTCTGAAAGGTCCATGACCCGGTATTGGGGCACAGCCTGGGGGTTGGGGACCCCTGTTGTAAAAGCTGTTCTCAGTAAAGCTGTCTTTTGCAATTGACTGGTGGGGATTTTGTGAATGCCAATAGATGCTTCTGTTAAGTACCTATGACCTATAAAGTCTTACAAAGCATAAGGTAAAGGTAAAGATTCCCCTCACACATAGGGTGCCAGTCATTTCCAGCTCTAGGAGGCGGTGCTCATCTCTGTTTCAAAACCAAAGAGCCAGCGCTGCCCGAAGACATTTCTGTGGTCATGTGGCCAGCATGACTAAATGCCGAAGACGCACAGAATGCTATTACATTCCCACCAAAGTGGTCGCTATTTTTTATATGCATTTTCACTTTCGAACTATTAGATTGGCAGAAGCTGGGACAAGTAACGGGAGCTCACTCTGCTACACGGTGCTAGGGATTCAAACCACCGAACTGCTGACCTTTCTTTTGACAAGCTCAGCGTCTTAGCCACTGAGTCACCACATCCCTTAATATACATAGCATAGGGCCCAATTATTTGAAGAACTATCCATGTCTGTTTGATACGAGATGATTGGGTGGCACACTCTTTAATTAAACAATGTCATCTTTGGAGATCCAGGAAGTGTGTATTCTTTGTCACAACACCTGCCTTGTGAAATGAAATTTCCCCTGGGAATCAAGTATCTCCCAACCTGGTAGGATTCAAAAAAATACCTTCAAACCCAGGCTGTTTCCCCAGGTTATAGGATAGAATACCTGGAATCCCTTCTGACACGTGTCTGTATGTTTTCTCAGCTGCCATTCTGTTCTCTGTGTTTTATTTACTTCATTTGTGTATAATGTTTTATTCTGTATATTGTGTTGTGAACTGATTATGTTCTGATAATTAAATTAATACTGTAAAGTCTGGCTTGGTCCTGCCTGATTAAAAGTATCTGAAAGCTCTTAATTAATGTAATAATTAAGAGGACCTTTTAATAAAAGTATCTCTGATCTTTAATCCCATTTTGAAACATTACTGAAAATCAGACTTTGCAAATTATTGATTCAGTAATGTTTTATGAAGTATTTAATATAAGTTCATACTAAAAACAGTTTATACTAAAAACAATCTACAGTATAATGATTCCTGGGTTACATCATGTATGAATTATATGAGTGCTTCTACACAAATCCCTATGTAATGCTAACTAATATAATTTTACAACTAATATACTACATACTGTAAGTTAAGAGACAGCAGTTAACTCCGTTATTTTATAGCACAGACAGCGCTCCAAAGTTTTAACAATTAAAAACACTTGACTAAGTGTCCAGTGTTATTGCTCAAGGCATGGACTTCTGCTACCAACACATCAATAATCCAGGAAGCAAAATGGGAGAGAAAGTGGATTTAAAATCAAAACACCAAGATATATTGCTCCAAACAGGAAATTACTCATTTTAGTTACATAAGGTTAGTCTTATTATGAAGCAAAGAAGTGAGGTTGCTTTGGACAGAATATGCTTGTCAGTGCAGAATAAAATCAGTGTCAACAGCTCCTGGCTATGTCCTCTAATTGAAAGATTGAGATACGTATTCTATCCACTCTTGTCACTACCCTTAGGCTAGTCTGCTTACCCTTAGTATAATGGATCATCATCAAGAATGAAGGAAAACTGAACTGTCAGTTTAGATACCTTCAACAGACAGAATGGGAAGAGAGTCCCACTTTGGCTTTCACCTTAGTTAGCAAAATGAGTCATTAACACAATGCTACTATGTTCCTTTCGTGATCTCCTGTTTGAACTTGGGGTTAAATCTGGAAAAGGTGGGAAGGGTGAAATCAAACCTGATTAAGAAATAGTAGGATGGTAAATCTGCCCCCCATTAATGAATTGTCCACACCATCCACCTAAATGTATTATTTAAAAATGGCAAGAAATTCTACCTTCCTTGCTATTCTCTGCATTCCCCATCTGGCATAATTTCTTCAAATATATTTAGCTTAGACTCATTCCATAATATATAGAATTTGGTATGCAATTTTTCTCAATGTAGGCTTTCTAAAATGCAGTTATGCTTAATATATACTTTTTAAAAACGAAGGTGTGTTAATAATACCAAACATTTACCATTTCACTCTAAATGAGCCTTTCCTTTTGAAGATTTTTCAAGGGAACAGCAGACATATTCACATATGATCACATGCATTGTGTTAGATTACAGGGGTATTAAACTGTTGTCCTGTGGGTCAGATGTGTCAACACAGGCCATGGCCATCCCACCTCTGCAAAGGAAAAAAAGTCACAACATGTCATGTGACAGCAGCATGACACGGTGAGTTTGAGTTAGAAGAATGGTAGATTCTTTTTGAAAATCGTGTTCTCATTTATGGTGATTTAGAACATAGAATGACAGAATGGGAAATGGCCTTGGACGTTTTCTTATCCAATCTCCTGCTCAAGCAGGAGATCTATACCATTCTGGAAAAATGGCTGTCCAGTCTCTTCCTTAGGGGAGCAAGGCTTTCCCCTGGCAGCTCTTCATGTCTCAAGGTTGAGACATGAAGCCTTGCAACTCAGTGGTTGCACTATGTTTAAATCCCTATCAGTTTTTAGACTAAAAAAACCACTGGTTTATTAGAGGTACCATTTTGCTTCTAACTAAAAGAATCAGATTTAAGTTATTCAGTTTGGTTTGTACTCATGCTTTCCGTAGTACTTCCTGATATACGTGCATTTCATTTTCATCTTTGGTATATTTGATGCTCCTTTTTCTTACTTTTAATTCTTCTTCAGGTCATTTGCAAGCCCATCCTCAGAATAGAAGATTTGCAAGCAAAACGTGGAGTTTAGTTGCTTACAATTCAGGGGAAGTTCAGAGTTCACAAAATTGCCAAATGCATATACAACCTATACTTGAATCCCTCATCTGTTTCAGCTAGAGTGGAAAACTTGCACTTCATAGATGAAAAGAGAGTTTTAGATACCTTAGGATCATATCAGTGAAATTCAGGGGCAAAATGACAAAATCATTCAAATTAAAGTGAGAATTTCCATTATGAGAAGTAATTGTGTCCCTTCTTTTCCCTTCCCTTCCCTAATTAATGTATCTGAACTCATCCCAGAGGTCATGCCATGCTGTCAGGATTATCCTTAAATCTTTTAATTTAAATCAATTAAACCAATTGCAGAAATTGATTGGGAATGTGTGGAAAGTATTTGGCTTTATAAGTGTTGATCATCAAAGGGTAGAAGTTTACATTTAGTCTTAAAATCAGCAGGTTGATAAAGAGATTAGTACAAACTTTTAATCTCAGTTAGGTAACTCAACAAATTTGAGAAACTTCATCCTAGAACCACTTAAACATCTGACTAAATTATTGAACTTATCAGATCACTGACTCTTCCTGATTATTATAATGTCAAAATGACACGATCTGAGTCATGAGATCACAACATAAGCTTTGCTGTCCCAAAGGTGCTTTTTCAAGAGGCAACTCACCTTTCTGGTTTTTCTTTGAAGACAAAGGAGGAGGAGGAGGAAGAAGAGGAAGAGGAGGAGGAGGAGGGGAGGAGGAGGAAACAACTTCTTAGATAAGAAGCAAAACATCTTCAGAAAAAAGCTAGAAAGTCCAGTTGCCTCTTGAAAAAGCACCTTTGGATGACTGAGAATCTCCATAGACATTTAGCGATAATCTTTACTGTTTCATGATGTTATCATAATATCTCAAACAAATATGTAAAGGCAACATTGTGATACATGATTTGCTATTGTGGGCACTTAGGCCACCTGATCAGTTTTAAAATGTAAATAAATGTTGGCATTAAAGAGCTCTCTCTCTCCCTCCCTCCCTCCCCTTTCTTCCCCTTCTCTCTTCCATCAAGTTACAAAGCAAATTCAGGTGTTCTAAGTACCGAGGTGGTATTCAGGTTCTGACCAGTTCTGGCGAACCGGTAACTGAAATTTTGAGTAGTTCAGAGAACCGGCAAATACCAGCTCTGACTGGCCGTGTCTCCATCTATTCTCTGCCTCCCATTGAGTCCCAGCTGATCAGCTGGGTCTTCTTTTGTTGCCCTGCACAGGAAAACGGAGCTGGAAAGCAGGTTAGTGGGGTGGGGAGGGNCCTGCACAGGAAAACGGAGCTGGAAAGCAGGTTAGTGGGGTGGGGAGGGAATGGGGATTTTGCAGTAACCTTCCCCCAGGAGTGGGGGAGGAGTGGAGATTTTACAGTATCCTTCCTTTGCCACACCCACCAAGCCACAGCCACGGAACTGGTAGTAAAAAAATTTGAATCCCACCACTGTCTAAATAGTAAACCTAATCATAACCCACACTATATTCCTCAGAATAGATAAAAAATGCTGATCTTTGTGTCAAGTATAATACCTTTTTGTTCTTAATTAAATCTCATTATTGCTATATACCCTATAACTGTTTTCCCCTATTTTCAATATCCTTTAACAGTTTTATAGGTATGTAAAAGAATACAGCATAATGATTCTTTTTCCCATTTTTTTTAAATGTACACACATACACGATTTTAAGCCTGAAAGAAAAGCCTTAATGCCCACTTGCTGGAGTCTTTAATTGGAAAACTATATCAATTATAATACCATTATTTCTGGACAATTGTACAGAAAAATCTGCACTATTTATACATGCAGATAGTTGTAATGTTTTTTTCCTATAAAAAGGCAGATTAGCCTCAAAGGGACATTGGATAAAAAAGAAAGTTTGCCTTAATCATTATGTAGGGGACAGATTTTCTTTCTTTCTTACAGTTATGAAATGGTAGTATACAAAAATCTATCAAGATATTTGGGGACATATTTTCAATGAGCATGCTAATGTCACACTTCTTAACTAAGCCAAATTTCTAGAAACTATAATAAAATGGCTAAATCTCCTCTTTTTCCTCACACAACTATCGTGACAAAATGCTGATTTATTCTGTGGAAATGTTATAAAAATGTCAACTAATCAACATATGTGACATCATAGTTCAATGTTTCTCAACTTTAAGATGGCTGGACTTCAACTCCAAAAACTCCTCAGCCAGCTAAGCTGGCTAAGGAATTCCTGAAGTTAAAGTTCAGACATCTTAAAGTTGCCAAGACTGAGATACTATAAGCCAATATGCAGACTATCCTTAGGTTTAGTTCAAACGCAGCACATGAAATTGTAAATTGCAGCTTGCATTGGGAAGGTCTATCATCAAGTTTACACTTAAGTAAGTTTGCTGGGTGACTTTGGACCAGTCATTCTCATTCTGATCAATATGCCTCTCACAATTGTTGCTATGGAAATAAAATGAGGGGAATCCACTATGAGCACCCTTGAGTTATAGATGTTTAAGGTAGAATATATATGAACCATAAAATGCATAAAACAAATATTCACTTTTATTTGCTGCAAACAAGAGAGTGAATTTTTGTATGCATAGAAATTTAGCCACCCCATTACTATCATTTTGGGACCCGGTGGCTAAGTGGCTAAGACATTGAGCTTGTCTATCAGAAAGGTCGGCAGTTTGGTGGTTTGAATCCCTAGCACCGTGTAACAGAGTGAGCTCCCATTACTTGTCTCAGCTTCTGCCAACCTAGCAATCCAAAAGCATATAAAAATGCAAGTAGAAAAATAGGGACCACTTTGGTGGGAAGATAACAGTGTTCCGTGTGTTTGCAGCATTTAGTCATGCCCACCACATGACCACGGAGATGTCTTCAGACAGCACTGGCTCTTCGGCTTTGTAACAGAGATGAGCACTGCCTCCTAGAGCCAGAAACAACTAGCACATATGTGTGAGGGGAACCTTTATCTTATTACTATCATTAATTAAATAGGGAGGTGATATTGCTTTGCTTCCAAATTGCAGTTCAAACCCTTTATAAAGCATTTCGGCTAAGTGACAGCACAGTTGAAGAATCTCTCTTCTCTTTTCATGTACTTCCATGTAATACAGAAAGACTAAACTTTCCTTTTCCAGGAAGGAAGGAAGGAAGGAAGGAAGGAAGGAAGGAAGGAAGGAAGGAAGGAAGGAAGGAAGGAATGATTTTTTTTCAGAGTAATTCTTTGATCATACTTTTATTGTTGTTGTTTCTAGTTTATATGGAACATAAAATCATGCAATGTCACTCCAAAAAGATATTTTATGGTGAATGGGGTAGCATATTTTCCCACATGCACACCTCATTCATAAAAAACACATTTTATTGGAGTTAAATCTAGAGTACTGCAGAGTCCTTATGAATAAGGAAATGTTCAAATACCACAGGCAAGTTGTCAATAAACTAACCTGAAGCTGCTTCCACCAAGAAAACAGAGCCAAATCCTGTATTATATGTATTCTGTTGGATGAAATATTGATTTATGATGTGTCAAAGTCTCTTGTAGATAGAGAGTTGGAAGGGAGCTGGCTCATGAGCAGCAGCAAACAAACTTTGGACCCCTTAGATGTAAAAACCTGCTGTAGTTTATTCTTCCCAGATCCTTAAGTATTCAAAATCAAGGGTGGAAAACAGTCTCCCTGGAGTGTCAGCAGTCCAAACCAAGAATACAAAACAAACATTCTCAAACAAACAAAAAAAGAAATCAAACCAAGTGGGAAAAAACAAAATAGCAATAACAGATTGAGGCTTGTTCTCTGTTGTACCAGCAGATCCAATGGGCATCCCAGCTGCAGGAAAATCCCTACATGTGAAGTCTCCATACTCTTCCTTTCTTCATTCTTCAAGAAATTCCAGCTCTATTTCATGCCTGACAAATGGGCAAGATTTCAGCAAGGCAGTATAAATGAGTGAGGAGTCTATTTTTACACACTTGATAAAGGTAATTTCAACCATTTCCTCTGCAGATGTCTCTTTGTCACTGTTCTCCAAAAGCATAGAATAAAATAATAGGGTTGGAAGGAACCTTGGAGGTCTTCTAGTCCAACCACTTGCAGGGGATCCTATACCAAAGGGCTGTCCAGTCCTTCTTGAAAACCTCTAGTGATGGAGCACCCACAATTTCTGGAAGCAAGCCATTCCATTGGTTAATCCATCTTCTTCTCCAACCCCACCATACCTGTCCTTTTAGAAAGGCAACCTTTAAATGTAGCCAGTCCTGACCCTACAGGCACATACAGACAAGCACGATGGCTTACTTATGAGGAGGATGGTATTTTCCCCTCACCACTATGTTCAATTGTGAATTAAACATTGATGATAAAGATTCTACTTCTAGAGCCAAGGCTGAGAATGGAACATAGTTGAGATTTGGTCTTGAGATTTTGATCTTGGTTTTCAAGACAAAATAGTACCCATCCCTTGGGCTCGATTCAAAGGTTTTCTACATGTCATCATTTTAGCCCATTAGCAAGAGCGATATGATACCTTCTTAGTAGCTTTTGAATAGGGCAAAAAGAAGAAGAAAATTGGGAAGAAGGAGAATTCTAGATTCTCCTACTCTACCACTATTCATCTGAGTTCTGATCTTAATCTTTCCTTGGTCCAGCTTTGTGCCTTCATTGGCATCAGTACCCAAATGATTGCTATTTAGAAAATGTAAAACTTCCGATAACTATATCCGTGATAATTATCCCTGATCCCAAAACTTTGTAGAGCTGTGGTGGTACAGTGATTAGAGTACAGTATTGCAGGCTACTTCTGCTGACTGCTGATTGTCAGCAGTTTGGCAGTTCAAGTTCCACCAGCTCAAGGTTGACTCAGTCTTCCATCCTTCTAAGGTCAGTAAAATGAGGACCCAGATTTTGGGGGGTAATATGCTGACTCTGTAACCAACTTAGAGAGGGCTGAAAAGCACTGTGAAGTGGCATACAAGTCTTATTGCTACTGTCTGATCTATTAATCTCTGATAAAAATTTCTGAATAGTCTACTGCAGGGATATCACATCATCACGGTGGTGTCATATGATGTATCGGAACTTTTTTCCCTCTTGCTAATCCAGGCATTGGTGTGGCCAGCACATGATACATCCACCCATGGGGCAAGAGTTTGACAGCCCTGGTCTACTAGATGGTGAGATGAGAACAATGAAATTTTACCTTGGTTTACATGATAAGCTTTTCCTGAACTCAAATTAACAATATATAATAGTTGTGCCAACATGACATGTTATAACCAAAAAATAAGACATATTAGGTCTTAGTTTGATGGCTTGGTACATGGTTGGGCAATGGTTGGGTTGGGTCCCATAAACTACCATGTTGGTCAAGTCCACGGACTAGGTAAATCTAACCAAAAGGAGAGCTGAAGGTAATATTGACCATTTTCAGTTTTAGCTATGCCTGTTCAAAGGAAAATGTCCATCCTTCTTGAGAAGAACTGAAATTAGTTGTTGAGATGTTTACAGCTTGTGCTTTTGATACCAACAGAAGCTGATATAGAACCAAGATGAAACAAACATATATCTAAGCTTGAAAGAAAACCATGCCTGATATGCAGAAGTTGAATCTACTTCAGAAATCTACAGATTGTTACAGAATTGATTTTTCTATCAGAACATATAAACCGAGAATCACTATAAATGGCCAAAGGCATTAGAAGGGCAAAAAAACAAACTTGTTTTCTTGTAGGAAACAAAATGAAGAACCTATAAAAGCCAGTTTAGGATGACATGAGAATTTAATATGTACATTTTTAAAAAATAAATAATTAAATTTACCCAAACCAATATCAATACCTTTGTATGGAATTTTAAAAAAATGTATAATCAAAATTGTGATTATTACATTTTATAAACTGTATAGTGTTCCTGTGGAATTGATGGTATATAAAAATCAGAATAAATAAAGAAAATGAAGGCAATAAAGAAAACAGAAAGGGTTATATAAAGTGAAAAGAAAAACAAGAAAATATATTATCACCATGAATAAAGTTCAGTTAAATTAGATCAGATTATTTGAACCTATATTCCCCCAAATTCTAGTATTATGATAATGGTCTGCTCCAATGGTTCTCAAATTTTTCTTCACCACAGTCTCCCTTAAAATACCTTTTGTAGCTACAAACCACAGCCATGGGCCACCATGATTTAATTCAACATTTAAATCATAACATTTCTTCAAATAAGATCAGGATTTACCTGTACTAGTAGGGTATAATTATAATACACCTATTTCTTTTATTTTAAAACTCTGCAAATTTTACATGTAAATGGCAACCAAGAATTCTGGAGTTTATTCCCTTTTTTTTTTCCTGATTGATATATTTTCTTTATATTTTCAACAGTCTCTCTGCTCAACAGCCATTGAATAATCTGGCTGTGTATATAAATTCCACACCCAAGAATCATCACTTTAACTAGGAATGGATGTGTTCAAATGATGCACAAAAGATGACAGGCTCATCTGGATTTTTAGGGAGGCCTATGGGAATAAATAAATTCCCCCCAAAATAAATAACTATTCTGCATCCCAAAGCAAATAAAGCAGACATTGATAATTTCTCAGCAGTTGTGTATACTGTTAAGGCGGTAAATTCGATGAGACAAGATGCAAAAGCTGACAAAATCAGCTGACAATGAAGTCGATCCATAGATTTGGCATTTATATTAGGGCTGCTGTGAAATCATTTTACTACACATTTTTTTCCAAACTCATTCAGTGCTTGACTCATTAAGGTTGATCAAAGCAGAGGTCACCAACCTTTTGGACCTCAGGGACCACCAAACTCATAATTTTAGATCCCAGGGACCACTAACCTGGTTCTGTGGGCATGGCCTAATTTGTGGGTGTGGGTTGGTGGTCATGTGACTGGCTAGGCATGGCTTGTATGTAAATATTGTAAATATTTATATAAATATTGATTTTTTTATAAAAAAGAGCAACTTTTATCCAAAATCAGGCAAAGCAGGCAGATTGAGTTGCTCAATGAATCACAGATTCATTCAGACATCTATCTATCTGCCATTGGCTAGCTCAGTCTGTCACAAAAAAATTTGCTTGCAAGCAAACTCACAAAATTATCTCACAACACACCATGCATGTAAATATTGATTTTTTATTTTAAAAAAGAGCAACTTTTACCCAAAATCAAGCAAAGCAGGCAGATTGAATTGCTCGCAGAATCATTTAGTGATCTATCTATCTGCCATCGGCTAGCTCAGTCTCTCAAATTTGCTTGTTGTGAGTCTGCACTGAATTTGCTTGCAAGCAAACCTTCAGCGCTAAGGGAGGTTCAGATGTGCTGAGCTGAAGATCTAAAGACTAGCTAGAAAGCAAGAAATCCAACTGTTGTGTATAGAACTTGGTAGACTCCAAATACCTTTGGAGGTAAACTGAATGGCCAAAAAGGCCATTCTTGGATTGGTTACTTAAGCGCCGTTCCGATTGGCCTGCCTGATGGCGGGAACACTTAAATAACTGTCATTGGCCACAAGCTGCTATAAGAAGGACTGCCGCGGCTTGGGCAAATGTTCCATTACAAGTCACTTTACTGTTTGAATAAAGAGTTGTTTGTTGGAACCCAGTCTCGCGCACCTTATTTCCAGACGGAACACTAACCATTTCTTTCTTCCTAGCTAATCTAAATATCCCAGCATAAATATCCCTATCCCAGAATAGATGACGGTTGGAAAAAGGAAAAATAGCAATTTAGCAGGCAAGTTTGCTGGGTAAGGAGTGAGTGGGCAGGGAGAGTTCCCGGGGGAGGCCATGTCCTTGTGTTTCTGCCAAGCCTGGATTAATTGCTTTGTGGGGGTGAGATTTCTCTGCAGCCCACCAAAATTTTCTCATGACCCAGCAGCCCACTGGTTGGCGACAGATGGATTAAAGCACCGTTTTTGGCATGAAAGCCTGAAAACAAATGGGATAAATTCTTCTGCATTTCTTCTTAATCCTTTTGGGGCATAGACAGAGCTTACCAACAGAACTTTTGCAGACCAGTTTCAATTCTGCTAAAGTTCTTTTGCCTTCTTTGTCTGTGGGACTTGTTCTCCTACAATCTGAGCATTTTGCTTTGGATTCTTCATACATTAAAGCATTCATTTTGCCAGAAAGTTGCAGATTTAAAATATGTCTTGTCAAGACTCCTTTAAAAAATGTGGGGAAGAAAGAAAGTTCTCCAAGATTCATTCTGAGACAAAAGTGCAATAAACTAACTCACGGCCTTTAAAACACCATCATAAAAAAAAAGTTGGCTGCAGGCCAGTCTCTGGTTCCCATTTCTTCCAATTTTGCCCTGAACATATTGATTGTGGCAATACTTCTTACGCTTTATTCTCCCAGTCCTTTCCTGGCTCTTGTGACCAATGATCAACTATTTTCTTCCTTCTCTGAAACTATTGCGTTTATATATGCCAGCCGTTGAGTTAGAAGTCAGTGTTTTCAAGAAGTAATAGTTAAAATGTCAATCCCTTGATACATATAGCTAGCTACTAAATCTATATCAGAAGCTCTCAGGTAGGTGCAAGATTTCTCTATAAGAGGCCTCAAAACTAGTTTTACCTGGCATACAAAATTGCAGCTGTCAAAAATATATTTTCAAAATATCATAGACTGACCATAAAACCAAAATACTCATCAAGGTGCTGTAGTTTTCCCTCTTCTCTTGTAGATGATGTATTGGAAGCCAAAAGGAATGCAAACTGTGTTGTGGAAAAAATTGGATTTTCACTATCAACATATAAAGCTTGTGAAAATGGTATTGTCAGTAATTACATTTGCAGTGAATTTGTGTGCTATGCTTCCTTCAGACTTTGCAGAATAATTTTGCAGAATAACTAGTACTTTGCAGAATAACTCTAGTACTAACTCTAGTATTTTACTTTTCCCTAATCAGGTGTCTGAGAAAAAATTACTGCACTGAACAGTAGAGTACAAACAGAGACATTTATATTTTGAAAAAGAAACATCTGGAAAATTTGCATTTAATTTTTCCACATCAGGGAAAGAAGAAAACAAAGGTGATTTGCTTTAATAATAAAAAAGTTGTCAGGCTTTTTATTTTAACAGCTATGCAAAGTATTTTGAAATGATGTGAAAGACATATAATTATTGAATTTCTCGTGAAATATTTGAAAAGTCAGTATGAGGCCTAAGGTTATTTAAACCAGCTTCTCTTTTCCTTATGTATGCATTTTTTTTTACTCATGGGAAACCACCCTTCTCCCTGAGCTTGATTTTACATCGATGACTGTGACATGAAGTATTTTTTTTGACAGTTAACCCAAATCAGACAAGGATGATCTACTTTGTCCTTTACATTTAATGGGCAAGGACAGTTAACTGGTAGAAGATAAATAGGTAAGAATAGTCATCTGCTAATGGTGACTGCAATTGAGGCTGACTGCTGGTGGGCATTCAAAGTCACCTTGATAGCAAATATGTGTTCTGCCCCAAGCCTTGTTCAAATTAAACAAACGCGATGTATAAAAACAAACCTTTTTTAATGCAGCACTGGGAATTCAGTGCATTCCCAGCCAAGAGATATTTAAACCTAATTTTCTGATATTAAAAGCAAGCCCTTTCAAGGTTGCAAAAGGCTGTCAAGAACAGAAGATTAATTACTGCTTAAATATCCACTGACAGAAGTTTCAAAAACAAACTGGGGAAAGCAGGGCTTCAACGAGGATTCTGAGTCTAAAGAGCATCTTTGCTTCCTACAAAGACCACATTCTCAAGGGGTGGTTTTTATCCCTTATGGGAGGGTCCATCACCTACCAGCCGTACTCCCAAGTTGCCCTTGCTGCTTCAGCTGCTGTTTACTTAGAGCAGCCAATGCATGCACATTGAGCACAGGCTCTCCAGGATCATCTGTATCACTGTTGCCAGACTCCACAAGCTGCAAAGGCAGCACCCCACTTTCCAATACTCCTGGCCCCATCTCTGTATCACATGCAGGCCTCTCATCTGAGTCCTCACTATCAGAGACCTCTGCCATCCGTACCTGCTGCCAGCGAACCACAATATGCTATTTCCATGATCTGCTGCCTAATATTAATAGACTTAATATGGGAGAAAGATTTCTCAGTGAAGACAATAATCTGCCTATTCTGTTTTGGATACATCATTCCATCCATTAAACTGTTGTGAGTCACTTACCTACTTTCCAGTTGTATTCTGTTGCTGTTTTGTAAATCAAAAGGTTAAAGCTTGAATAGCGCAAAGCCTTTCTTTTGTGGGATTCTCCATGCTACATATCTATGGTATTGTTTCCAATAACTCTGAAAGTTGTGTTCTTGTCAATCCTTCAAAATAGACAGGACCAAGATATCAAAGTCATGTGGCCTAATACTATTTTTATTATAAAGCTATTGTAACTGAATGTTGTAAGGCTGGATGCACTTCTTTCATCCCTCCCATTAGTTTTGTGAGAACTAATAAGGATCTCATCTGAAACACTTCCTTAGGTTACAGTTCTGGACTAAACTCAGATTTCTTTTATCTGGATGTTGTCTTGGAAACAGCCCATTACATTTCTTGCATCAATCTAGATAGATGAATCCATACGGATGTAAATTCCTCCTGCTTTTCATATTTCTCCTGTCTTTTACCTTCTTTTTTTCCCAGTTCACTATTTTTGCTGTTTGCTGATGTTTAATAAATAATCATCAAGCTTTTTTTAATGAGTTGAACAAAGTGGTATGTATGCTTGCTCTGAACTGAAACACAGGAACTGACTAGGAGTACCTTGGGTACAAAGAGAACTGGAAATTACTCCAAAACAACTGTTTCAGTTGTTGGTAACAAATTGAAATTTTTGCTACCAAACTAAAGCCCCTGTCACACAGCACCAACGGATGGAAGGAGGATGTAAAATGGAGAAAAACACTTGCCATCCATTGGTTAACGCGATGCTTCCGTTCTGTACACACTGCATCCATTTTTCATCCTCTCTATCCGTCCAGCATCCGACGACTGACATTTCATCGAATAGCGCTAAAAAGTTTTGGAAGCTGCAAACTTTTTGAGCGGAAAAGTGGTTCAACCGCGTCCGTTTGCTGATTCGCAAGGCATCGGGGAAATCCGTTCTACATCCATCCGTCTCCTGTTATGTGTCCGTACATCCGTTAGGGATCGTGCGCATATCCGGCAACTCAGAATTCGCTCCAGTGGAAAAGCGGAAAGGGAGGAAGCAAACCGAACGTGGAATCGGACACAAAGCGTTAGTAAGCGACGACGGAGAAGGATGAAAGCGGATGCAGCTCGATAAAAGCATTAAAATAAAAAACGTTGCAGAGGGGACGTATCTCTCTCTGATATTTAGGATCGTTGGACAGGATCCTAGAGGAATGCAAAAGGACACGAGTGGAAAATCTATATTTTCTATAAAAGGGGGAGGAACTTACCTGGATATGCTACTTTCAGTCGAGGCAGCCTGCTGTGAGATGCCTCTTCAAGCCTTCATACTGGCTCTTGCTCTTCACAGGCATGCTCAAGTCATGCTCCACCATGGATCATCACACACTCCTTTTGGAGCACCAATCGTTCTTACAAAAGTGTGAGAGCATCTACAGCTCTTTCACCTGTCTACGTGAAGAAAAGGAGGCCAGAAGGTGTTGGGTCCCGAAGATGAATAACAGAAAGCAGAGTACCGGACTGTAACAAGCTGATGGTGGAGCTGAGGAAACGAAGAACACTCGTGCTCCAGAAACTTCATGAGGATGCCTGCAGCCATTGTTGTACGAAGTGTTGAATGGCTGAGACGCAGGTTGACCAAGGCAACACCAACTTCTGGCCAGCCTGACTGGCCAAGGGCTGGCACTGAACTATGCGCCACCGGGCTTCAAGGGACAGTACAGGAATGCAGTACGGCTGGACGGGTGCACACACAACTACGCATCAGCATTGTGGTCGAGAAGTGGTGCAGGCATCATCTGAAGAATCTGGGAGCTCCTCCAGTGCCCCTCCACTGAAGAAGGCTGGAGCAGAAAGTTGGAGAGCAGTGGTATCGAGAGAGGTTGGAATTCCCACCAGCTGTGATGGAGCCATGAGGATGGGAAGCACATGGCCTGAAAAGCTTCCAGCAAGTCAGGTCCACTTTCGCACAACTACAAGGGCTTCTTCGGTAAACATCATCCTCTTCGGCCATGGTCATGCTGACTACAAGTTCATGTACATCGATGCTTCAGGCAACGGTCATCTTCAGATGGCCCAGGTATACAATCGCAGTCACCTCAGGAGGGGCTGGAACGCAACTCATCATGGGATCCCAGATCCAGACCCCTGCCAAACGACACACAAATGTTGCCCTACTTCATTCGAGGGGGATGACGCCTTCTCCACAGACCTACCTCATGAAGGCCTAAATTACTAGATGCCTCACACGTGAAGAGAGAGATCTTCAACTCAGGCTTCCAGGGCAAGGTGTGGTGGAGACCTTTGCATCCTGGCCAACAGGTTCCAGGTACTTCTCACATCATGCAGCAGTCGTCACAGACCGTGAGGAGGATCGTTGGAAGCTTGCGCATCTGCACAATTCTGATGCGCGAGACCCGCACCCAGTGTTGCATAGAAGGCTCGTCGAACCTCCACAAGAGCATGGGAACATGGAGCCTGGTGAATGGAGGCAAGGGCAAACCTGATAGATACTGTGGATGTGCAAGGCCCAAACAGGCTTTACAGTGAAGGGAAGAAGCAGCGCAACCTCCTGAAAGCACTTTTGCAACTCCACCCAGCTGGAGCAGTGAGTGGCAAGACGGATGATAGATGCTTAATGATGCTTCCCTTCAGCTTCATCCAAACACTAGATGAGATGGGCCATGTATGTTGGGTGGCCCTACATGAACAGGACATTTAATAAAGAGATTGTGTTTATGTTGAAATGTGGTGGATGAATGATAATTGTTATGATAATAAAGGGCCAAAGGTGTGGGAACTGGGAGGGTGGAACATACAGTCCACTTATGCTTGGCACTGGAGGCTTATCTATCCCCACTGCGTATCCTTGACCCATCCCAAGGTACCCTGCCATCTCCACAGCTATTACCATCCCAGCAGGTATCTGCCACCACAGCCTATTAGCCATCCGCACAGGTATCCTTCCATCCCACAGCTATCTACCATGCCAGAGGTATCCTGCTATTGACTGCTATCCGTACCCATACCCATGCAAGCACTGCAAGAGCTGTAAACATTCTAAAGTTTCCACCAAAACTTTATTGACAAAAAGAACTGAAACAAGTGTGTGAAGAAAGATAATCTTTATTGATTAAAACTGTAAAAGAAAATGAACCAAGTGTCCAAGCAAGATAAGTTCATCAGGTAGCAACCCATCTCTGGCACTCTTCTCAGTCACTCTCAGATGTGCCCATAGTCTCAGGGGTGAGGGTCTCAGGTGCTGTGGGGTGGCCTGCTGCTGGAGTGGCTGGTCTGATGGGCGCCATTGGGGTGCCTGCCGGCGAGAGGATCAACAGGTGGATGTGTGGAGGAAAGCTCTTGAAGAGCTGGCTGAGTCCTGGATTGAGAGCCCTTCCTCCAGGACATGGGTTGTCAGTCCAAGGCCGATGACAGAATGTTTCTGAGGCAGGGCTTGCTGTGGGTTGTGGTAGGAATGGAGAGAGTGTAATGGGGGATGTCTTGTGCTGCAGTCTGAGCGAGGTGAGGCAGTCGGTGGCATCTTGTGGCGTGGGTGGGATCTCATGTGGCGGTTGGAATCTGTGGCTGGCTCGGCTGGCTGCATCGGGTGTGAACTGTTTCGGTGTACGATGCCACCACTAGTAGCAGATCTGTGGAAGGCTGCGGGCTAGAAGCGTCACGCATGTGGCTCACTTTGGACTAATCAGCCGGTTCAGACATTGAATAGGATTTGGATGGACCAGCTGAGTAGTTGCAGCGCGTGTGAAGAAAGCCACTGGACAACCGTGATCCACATTCATCTTCTAATAAAGTGAGTGTGGAGTGAGCAGACCTGGACTGGCTGAGAGTAGGTTCGTGGTCGGAGGTGTCGAGCGTGATCGCGATCCCTGTAGTGATACGACAGCCAGAGGGACTTTAAGTGGTGAAGGCTTCAGAGACTGGTATGTCGTGGCCACTGAGAAGGATCATGTTCTGATGTGTCGCTGATCTAAAGTCTTCCGTAGTCCGCGTGCTTGTGATTATTCCTGTTGAGTGGAGCTGGTGTGATGGTAGATTGGTCACAAAGAATAGACTGGAGTGACGCGATCTGTGCGTCACATGTGTGCAGGAATACCAAGTGGAATATCACTTATTGGGTGTGTCGCAGTTTTCACAATTGCGTTTACTATGTGCAGATGGGCACGATGGAATACACTGATTATGTACGCAGTCTTGTCCTGGAAAAAGAGACTGCGAATATTCATAGCGTCTGCCTTTCAGCTGCTTTACGCTGTATGGGAGTGACTGGATGTTGTGCTCATGATGCAAGACTTGGGTCCCACTCGCGTCAGGCCTCCCGCGTCCACAGGGGAGCGTGGGGCTCAGGGACGCTAACAGAACTGCCTAGTGCCTGGACCAGAAGAGGATGGATTCTGCGGGCTGGCCCTCCAAGAAGCTGAAACTTGGCATCAATGTAGGTCACCCAGTCTGTCAGCTTGACCGTGGCTTGGCCAGATTTGCTTGAGGCTGTAGCTTCACGTACGCAGATGTGGCATGTTGCTTTCCAGCACCCGAGGAGGACCTCCAAAGTGTAGCCCAACAGGAGCCTTTCTCTCCCAACAGCGCTTCCTTTCTGGTGTCTGCGATAAAGCCTGTGTCCTTCGCGGCCCATAGATAGTCGTTCTCGTCCTCGCCATTCCAGCATCTTGCATCTTCCTGTGTTACGTTCTTCGACTGTAAGGTGTTGTGGCTCCCTGCCTCTTGCCATTCATATGCGTATGCGCCTCTTCCTCCTCTAGCTATGGCTGCCTTCCTGGGCTCATTCAGGGGGCTCAAGGTTGTAGTGGGCTGCTCCACCACACACACTAGCAGCACAGCAGGCACCAGGAGGCACCATGCGAGCACCAGCAGCACCAAAAGCAGTACCAGCATCACGAAAGGAGCACCAGCAGGACCAGGAGCAACCAGCAGCACCAGCAGTGACAGTGAAGCACCCAGCAGGTACCAGCAGGACCAGGAGAGTGCGCATGCAGAGTAAGCACCTGAGCAGAAGCCCCAGCACCAGGAGCGACGTCCAGCAGAGCCTCAGCACGCAAGAAGAGAGTCAGCCCGAGCAGCAGAAAGCCCCAGCAGAAGCCAGAGTCAGGGCCAGGGGGTGGGTGGTGGCCCTGTACTTCTTGCCAGGGCTGGCAGCAGATGGGAGAGGCTACTTCTTCTTCCCCATGGTGGGTGTTGGCTGGCCGGAGTGTGTCTGCAGCAAGGTCTTTTCCCTCTGAATGGGACCTGCTTGTGAGCTGCTTCCCTTTATATCCGGTGGGGCTGATGCAATGCATCTCCCCTGCAAGCGCAATGACGCTCTTGCATCCGCTAGGGCAGTTCCGTGGATGCAATCCACTGGTATCTGCTCGGCATCCGCTCTGCATGTGATCCGTTCCGGGTTCTGCTGGCGCATCTGGTCTTGTGCGGCTGTGCTTGTGCGTCCCCGGAGCCATGCAGATGTGCATCGCGCTTTCTCCAGCTTCTCTCCGCTAGGCTTCCGTGGAGGATTCCGCTTTACATTCTGGCTAAATCCTCCTCCCGTTCGTTCCTTTCTTCTGTTTTTCATGCTCTGCTTATGCAATTCGGTGGACTTTGAGAGCGGATAACAACTGGATACGGATGGAACATTTTCTCGTCTGCTGTGTCCTTTTTACAAACGTTTTGCATCCGTCGGCCTATGTGACAGGCCCTTTAGTTCCAGTCCCCTAATCGTATTGGTTTCTCTTTTTTTTGCACTCTTTCTAGAGTCTCAACATCTTTTCCACACTGTGGTGACCAAAATTGGATGCAGTATTCCAAGTGTGGTCTTGGCAAGGCATTATAAAGTGGTATTAACACTTTATGTGATCTTGAGTCTATCCCTCTGTTTATGTAGCCTAGAATTGTGTTGGCTTTTTTGGCAGCTGCTGCACACTGCTGGATCATATTTAAATGGTTGTCCACTAGGACTCTGAGATCTCTCTCACAGTTATTACTATTGAGCAAGGCATCACATATACTGTACCTGTGCATTTGATTTTTCTTGCCTAAATATTAATGAGTCAGCATGATTTGGATCTAATCACTGGTAAACAAGCCATATTTTAGCACCCCATGGGAACTCTGTTCATGATATTAGTCATGTTTAATTACTAGTCTGTGTCATGGGTTACAATTTTTTTCCCAGCAACTGAGAGATGACAAGGAAAATAAACAGATGCAGAGAATCCAAATTAACAGATAAGAGATAATTAGAGTTGGAAGGGACCTTATAGATTGTCTAGTCCAACCCCCCCACCTAAACGGGCAACCCGACATCATTTCTGACAAATGGCAGTCCAATCTCTTCTTGAAAGTCTCAAGTGATGGCGCTTCCACAACTTCTGAGGCAACTTCTGTTCTATTGGTTGATTGTTCTCACTATCAGAAAGTTTCTCCTTATTTCCAGGTTAAGTCTCTCCTTGTTCAGTTTCCATCATTGTTCTTTGTCTGGCCTACAGGAGCTTCGGAAAATAGATTGATCCCTTCTTTTCTGTGGCAGCCTCTCAAATACTGGAACACTGCTCTCATGTCTCCCCTGGTCCTTCTCTTTACCAGACTAGCCAAGCCTAGTTCCTGTAACTGTTCTTCATATGCCTTAGTCTCCAGCCCCCTAATCATCCTGGTTGCTCTTCTCTGTACTTTTTCTAGAGTCTCAACATCTTTTTAATGATGTGGTGACCAAAACTGGATGCAGTACTCTAGGTGTCATCTTACTAAGGTTTTATAGAGTGGTATTAGTACCTCACTTGATCTTGATTGTATCCCTCTGTTAATGTTATTTAGGATTGCATTAGCTTTTTTGGTTCCTGCTGCACGCTTCTGGCTCAAACTTAGCTGGCTGTCCACTAAGACTCCAAAATCCCTCTCACAGTTACTACTATTGAGCCTGGTTTCACCCAGTCTATATGGGTAATTTTGGTTTTTCTTGCCTAAGTGTAGGACTTTACTTTTCTCTACATTGAATTTCATTTTGTTAGATATGGCCCAGTATTCTAGTCTGTCAAGATCCATCTGAATCTTGAGCCTATCTTCTTGGGTGTTAGCTATTCCTGCCAGCTTAGTATCATCTGCAAATTTGGTACGTTCCCCTTCTATTCCTTCATCTAAATCGNGTGGCACCCCACTGCTTACTTCCCTCCATGTAGACTTAGACCCATTAAGGACTACTCGTTGAGTACGGTTTGTCAGACAGTTGCGAGTCCATTTAGTGGTGGTGCTATCTATTCTACTTTTTTCTAGCTTACTAGGAAATAGGTTGTGGTCTACTTTGTCAAATGCCTTGCTGAAATCTAAATATATTATGTCCACATTAATTTTCCTAGTCTATTAATTTAGTCACTATGTTGAAGACTGATCTCTTTCCCTGTTTTAAAGCAGGACTAGAAATGCCATTACACAAAGCAAACACGTTCAATACCTTAAAGTATTATTTCCCAGAAAGGCAAAAGTAAGGAAAGAGTGGGTAATTTTGTTTGAATAGAAACAAGAAAGAAAAAAAAGTATAGAGAACAAACACATACTATTCTCTGAAATAAGCAAACAAGGCTAAGCTCCCAGGTATTATTTTAGGCTACCTGAGAATTTAAAGAAAGTTACCTACTAAAATAAATCCTTTGAGAAAACAACTGAGAATCTGGGAAGATGTGAAGGGATTTTTTTATTGTTTTGTTTTTGTGTTTTATCAGCTTTTTCTATGTTCATCCATGCAGCTTGTGATATATCCTTGGACTGGTCATTATCACTTAGCCTCACAAAAGTGCAACTCAGAATAAAAGCAAATATCTTGACAGGCATAGCCTTGAGTTCCATGGAGACAAGGCAAATGCAGATGTGCTAAAACGCAGCTCTGTTATTTTGTTTATGCTGGCATTCTCTGCCCACACGAGTGGTATTTTGAGCAGTCAAGGGCTCATCTCTGGCTCCAGAATAAGAAGCTTTATAAATGAGTTTATGGAATGTCAAATCGCATTATCTACAATACGGGTAAAAGACCTCCTTGTAAGATATCAAAGCTTCTAAGTCTTGGTGTGATGCCCTAGGGATGAAAATCCAATGACCTGTCTTTTAGTGATATAAATCTGTCCCTGCTATTATAAAAATAGACCTTGGATAGACAAGATTTTGCAACCTGGAAGTTAAGATCTTGTAATTCCTCAGAAGGAAAAAGCTGGGTGAGAAACTGGCTAATGTTTGCTTTCCTACCTCAAGATTTTTTCCTCTGCTTCCTGAGATTTGCTGTCTTTAATTATTTAAATACACTCATCAAACCCATATGTCATTTCTGTAAAACTATTCTGGAAGGAAAATAATGTTTCTCATTGATTCTCAGGCTTGAAGCTTGACAAATCAATTTGAAAAATAATGAAGGTGGAACTCAGATTTATTTATTTTTTTAATTTTGAGACATTTGAGATAAATTCAAGTAATGCACTGGATCTGTAACTGAGTAAACCGATTATCTGGATTCAGATACTGAATTCAGATCCTAGTTGTGGTGAAGATGGTGACCTTGAAAAATCATCCAGTAAGAATAAGCTTGGATGAAACCAAATGTACAAATTTTGACCAAAAATTGTTGTTTTTACATACAAGTTAACAATCTTTTCTTTCAGGACCAGAGACATAATGTGGGTAGAGAAAGAAGAGAAGGAGGAGAGGGAGAGAGAGAGAGGGAGGGAGGGAGG
>BHFT01003965.1:0-15074 GCA_004320025.1 Laticauda laticaudata | reverse complement strand
TAGTGCTTTTAAAGTTGTAGCAACGTTTCAGCAGAATCTCATCTGCCATCATCAGGCTTCTGTATTATATATATATAATATATATATATATATATATATAGTAAAGGAAACCCTATCCCATTTCAGACAAATGGTTATCCAATCTGCACTCTTTCTAGAGTCTCAACATCTTTTTTTACGTTGCGGTGACCAAAACCAAATGCAATATTCCAAGTATAGCCTTACTCAAAGGATTATAAAGTGGTATTAACACTTCACGTGATCTTGCTTCTATCCCTCTGTTTATACGAGAGCGAATGGTTTCAGTGTACAAAGCTGGATCTGAGTTTTTGTGCCCAAAACTCTTCCCCCCCTAATTATCTCCAATTGTCCAATTACACTGAAACAAATTGTTTTGGTAACTGTCCCTGGCTTGGCAGGCAGGGTGGTGCTGCATTCCATGGTTTGATCTTTGAACGGCCAGTGGCTCCCACTCCAGGGCACAACAAGTGGTTTCGATTCCCTTTCGATTCCCAATTGACATTTCTGTGGCTTAAGTGAGGCAGTTGTTAAGCAAGTTGTGTCCCGTTTTACGACCTTTCTTGCCATGTTTATCACTGCAGCTGTTTAAGTTAGTCACACGGTTGTTTAGTGAACCTGGCTTGACTTTGCTTATCAGAAGGAGATCAATCACATGACACGACCCCCAGGACACTGCAACCGTCGTAAGTGTGAGTCAGTTGCCAAGTGTCCGGGTTTTGATCAGGTGACCAGGCGGATGCTGCAAAGGTCATAAGTGTGAAAAACAGTCCGTTTTTTCAGTGTCTTTGAAATTTGAAACAGTCACTTAGCAGATGGTTGTAAGTCGAGAACTACCTGTGCACACTGTACCCTGAAGTTCAGGCTTTCCTCTCTCCCACAGATGCATCGAACAGCTGGAAAGTGAAGGTTTCTCCTTGCAAAACTTCTTCAAGGACTCCACGTACGAAGACAATGAAGTCTTGATGATCCTCAGGGCCATCCAGACGGTCAAGCCGAACTTCCAACCGGAATTCTTTTCCCCTCCAACCTCCACCATGCCGTTACTGAAAAAATTCTACCAGGAGGTAAAACTGAAGTCTTGGCTACCTCCGAGGGGTTTGAGTTGATCAGTGTGGTTTTCCCCCACCCAGTGCTATCATTCTGCTAAACCCCTGACTCCCACAGCACTGTCTTAGGCCTAGAGATATTTACTCACGTTCATAGGGCTGTGCTGCTAGTATCCTTCTCATCTTCTCATCTTTCATTTTTTCTACCCTACTACCTTCTCCTATTGGTATTTTATGATTTATCATTTGTTGTTTGTACCTTACTGTAACTATGATTTATGATCTATGACTTATCACTTTGATGTTTGTATGTACATTGACAGCTTATGCATCGGAGACAAATTCCTTGTGTATCCAATCACACTGAGCCAATTAAATTGTTCTGTTCTGTTCTACTCTATTCTGTTCTATTATTCTATTCCACATTCCACTCCATATTTTCTTTATTCTATTCTATTCTATTCTATTCTATTCCATTCTATTCCATTCCATTCCATATTTTCTTTTTTCCAATCTATTCCATTCCATTTTTTTTATTCTATTCCACATTCTATTGCATATTTTCTTTTTTCTATTCCATATTGCATATTCCATGTTTTTTTTCCATTCTCCATTCCTTTCTATATTCTATTCCATTCTATTTCATTCCATTCCATATTCCATTCCATTCTACATTCTCTTCCATCCCATATATTCTGTTGTCCCATCCCATCCCATCCCATTTGGGTACTTGGTTTGTACTCCCATCTTCCATTAGGATTAAAGCCTGCTGCTCTGCATGTTGCCATTGCAGCATGGTGTAAATAACCAGGAATTAAGCTTGGCTTGAGGGGGTCTTTTTCTTAAAAAAACAAAACAAAACCAGGATTTAACTGCCTTCAGCTGAGGCTTTTTTTTTTTTTTTGGGGGGGGGGGGGGGGGCTGGGTGTGGCGGGGCNGGGGGGGGGGGGGGGGCTTTAATTCTGAGCCTTTCCTCTGTCAAACCCACGCATAACCCTGGCTTCCTGGCTCCTCTCCACCATATTCCCGTCATCTCTTCCTCACACCTGAGTGAAACATGTTTCAAACATCCTAGCCAAGGGTTGGGAACTATGGCACCTTTACAATCTGTGGACTTCAACTCCCAGAATTCCTGAATCGGCTGCACTAGCTGGGGAATTCTGGGAGTGGAATTTATTCAGCCTGGTTGCCAAATGTATGATCACATAACTTTGGGGAGGGGCAGCCTTAGAATTTTGAATCTGGGTCATAAGTACAGGTAGTCCTCAAATTACAACCACAATTGAACCCAAAATTTCTGTTGCTAAACAAGATGGTTATTGAGTTTAGCCCCATTTTAAGACCTTTCTTGCCACAGTTGTTAAAGGAATCATTATAGTTAAGTTAATAACACAGTTGTAAAGTGAATCTGGCTTTCCCATTGTCTTTGCTTGTCAGACCCCAGGACAGCATAATCTTCATAAATATGAGCCAGTTGCCAAATATCCTAATTTTGATCCCGCACCCATGGGGATGTTGCAACGGTCATAAGTGTGAAAAACAGCCCTAAGTATTTTTTCTTAGTACCATTGTAACGTCGGACGGTCACTATATGAATGGTTGTAAGCCAAGGACAGTCTGTATCCCCCAGGTAGGTCTGTTGGAATGTCAAGCATTTGCTAAGCAATTGATCGTAAGTCAAGGTGTCTACATTTCCTGGATCGGATGAGGATAGCACATCTTCCTCCTTCTGTCCTGGCCACTTTTGAGACATTTTGTGGGAAACAAAAATTTAGGCTATTGATCCACCAGATTCAATAATGAATGGATGATAGCAGACTCCAGAATAAAGAGACATGAACCAAAGTTTTGGGAAGGATGATTTCAAAATGTACCAGAACTATTTGTAATCCTGTTGAGCTGTTGCCAATTGTGAAACATGATTGTGCAAAGTATGGATAAAGGTTTGAGATGTACATGGGTATATGTGGAGACTGTCAGTAAGAAAGAACAAGGAACTAAGTTATGAAATGCATGCAGAAAAGTATAAAAAGAATGTCTTGGGATGAGTTTGGTGCCACTGGCCATAGCTATTCCTTACTGGACTCAGCAATGTCACTGGACCTCATTGCAATGGATTACTGATATAAGTTGTGTTATGATGGCTGTTCATTTTCCAAATTGCTCATGAAATAAACCTCTAAATCTTAAAGTAAGAATTATTGTTTGTGGTCTGTGTTCCTCTTTATTGGAATTTAACAAACTGCATCTCTATTTGGTTTGGCGGCTACAGCGCCTCAAATAGAAACTCCATAGAGAGAGTGGTAAGGACAGTGGAGAAGATTATAGGAAGCTCTCTTCCTGTTATTCAGGATACTGCTTATAAGTGGTATTGTGCTTAGATCTCAAGGCATTGTGAGAGACCCAACACACCCACTTCATGGTCTGTTTTTGTTGCTACCCTCTGGGAAGAGGTTTTGAAGTATTTCTAGCAAGACTTATCAGATTCTGTAATGGCTTTGTTCTCTAGGCCATCTGTCTGGCAAACTTGCAATGTTCCTTTTTCTTGCCATGTACATGTATACATCTGAATTAGACTGTGTTGTTTCTCTGTGTCATATAATATGTGTTTGTGTAGGCCTAATTTTTATTATATTTTTGTCATGTTTATGTAATGTATATTAGAGGTGGTGACTCTTTGAGAACTGTATGCAACAACATTTTATTTTAATGCATGCTGATAACTGTACATTTAAAGTGACAATAAAGTTGTTCTAAGTTTAAGGACTACTGGTATCCCTGAGGCATAATCACAGATTTCTTCCTCTTTTCTTTTTCCTCAGAAGAAGCCCAGTTCTTACACCAAGCTCAATTTTACAGCCGAAGAGCTGCAGCAGCGGTTCCGAAAACAATACAAGACGGAGATATCTGACAGGGTCACGGTTGAGTCGGTAGAAGCCACTAAACCTATCACAGCTACAACTATCAAAGCGGTAAAGTTAATTCCTGAGAAGAAAGTTGTGTTTAATTCCTGAGGAGAAAGTTGCAAATAAAAAGGGAAGGGATAAACACAGGAAGTGCTTGAGTTACGACCATAAAGGTTTGGTCATGTGACTGACCAATATTACAAGTTTTTTTTTTTTTTGTGGCAGCCGTTAAGCAAACCAATGGTTCACTATGGGGCGCAGTTTTGCCAAAAACTGAACGTGGATGCCAGTTTTCAGCAAACCCGTTTGTTGTCAACTAAAAAATACTTCTTTGGTCTTTTTAGTTGCTAGCAAAAAGGGAGTTGGGGAAAGAAGTGCATTCCTTAAATGCTTCAGATAACTGCTTTGGAAGTCGAAGCTGTCGGCGTGCAAGATTATTACTGGAGAGCATGATTGATAACTCTTGGCTATGAATGTGTCTCATTGGAGAATATACATCCAGGGGGTGGGGGGAAGACCAGGAGTGAAATGAATGTTGTGTCAGAATCGGCTACAACTAGGAACCTCCAACATGTCAATTCCTAATAAATCAGTATTTTTTACTCTTAAGAGATGTGGCTAGAGACTTAAGATTTGAATGGGGGTGCATGTCGGAGCCTTGACATTTATAAAATGTAGTCAGGTGTCTGTGGGATGCTGCAAACAGCCATAAATGTGGCCTGATTGTAAGCACCCGAAGTGGGTCAGTTGACCACTGGATGCTCTGACCATCAGAATTTCAAATCTGGGTTGTAAAGTACCCCTCAGATAGGTCCATTGGAACTTCAAACAACCGCTGAGCAGCCAGTCGTAAATTGAAGACTATTTGTACATCAAAAACGGTTGCAGGAATTGGATATGAACCGTGGTGGCGCAGTGGTGAGAATGCAGTACTGCAGGCTGATTCTACCGACTACCAACAGTTCAATCCTGCGATATCATCTAATAACATATGTACATGATTATAACGATTATGATGATGCTTATACTTTTACACTTTGGATACCTAGAAAGCACACTGTTCAATATAGAAAATGGAATTTGTGATGCAAAAACAATAAAAAATATTTAAAACAATAATAAAAAGCAATTCAATCATCATCAGGCTCAAGGTTGACTCAACCTTCTATCCTTCTGAGGTCAGCAAAGTGAGGACCCAGATTGTTTTGGGCAACAGCTTGAGTCTGTAAACCACTTAGCGAGGACTGTAAAAGCACTATGAAGCGGTATATAAGTCTAAGTGCTATTGCTATGTCTAGTCAAGTATGCAAAATCCTGCAAAAAATGGCCTCGCTTAGTCTAGTCTAGTGGAAAGAAGGACCAGGGGTGACATGATAGCAGTCTTCCAACATCTCGGACTGCCATAAAGAAGAGGGAGTCAAGCTATTCTCCAAAGCACCTGAGAAGGCAGGACAAGAAGCAACGGATGGAAACTCATCAAGGAGAGAAGCAACCTAGAACTAAGGAGGAATTTCCTGACAGTGAGAAAAATCAGTGGAGCGACTCGCTTCCAGACGTTGTGGGTGCTCAAACACAGGAGGTTTTCAAGGAGAGATTGGACAACCATTTGTCTAAAATGGTGTAGGCTCACCTGCCAGAGCAGGGGGTTGGACTAGAAAACCTCCCACGGTCCCTTCCTACTCTGGTATTCTGTAGTGTTTCTAAGACAGTGCCTTGACATGCTGGTTGGGGAATTCTCCAAGTTGAAGTCCCCATATCTTCAAGTTGCCAAGGTTGAGAAACACTGTTCTAGATCTACAACAGCTATGACAAGTGTGTAGCAAGTGCTGAGTTTTTAGTAGCAGATTGCCAGTTATTAAAAACAAGTACAGGGTGGCATCCAGGAGTGGGCAATTAATTTTCCCAAGGGAAAATTAGGGAACTGGGAAACTGGGACTGTTGTGGAGAGCCACTGCCACTCCCTACTACCCCCATTACCTCACTGTTGCCCCCTTACTAACCATAATAAAATCAGGTACAGTCACAGGATGACTCACTTAATGACCACACCACTTAGGTGAAATTCCAGTCCCAATTGTAGTCAAAAATCAAAGACTTCCTTGTGCAGTGAAGAATCTTTTCTCGTCCGTTTCCCTAGAGGGAAATTTTGAGCAAGATTCGTTCTCAGTGGGAGGCAACTTTGCTTCACAACCTGAAGAAGCTCAAGAAGCAAGATAACATTTGGCGCATGTCCAAACTAGATGTCTATCCGTTCCTTTGTGTGCTGACCGAAAAGGAATATGTAGATCTAATGATGCAGGTAAGTTGTGCTGCAATGAGAGAAGTGAATGTTTGTAACTCAGGGTTGAACTCTGCGGTCTTTGGTGCTTTCTGAGCTTAGTTGTTTTCTTGCAGATGTTTCATGACCCAACTAGGTAATATCATCAGTGCTAGAAGGAGAGAAGGGTTTGCGGAGGAGGAGGAGGACTGTGGGTTCCTTGGTGTTGCCTGAGCTTGGTTGTTTTCTTGCAGACGTTTCAGGACCCAATTAGGTAACATTGTCAGTGCTAGAAAGAGTGGGGTTTACTCTTTGTTTATATAGGTAGTCCTTAACTTACAACAATTTGTTTAGTGACCTTTTGAAGTTATGATGACAGTGAAAAAAGTGACTTATGACCATTTGCCACGCTTATGACCATTGCAGCTTCCCTGCGGTCACGTGAATAAAATTTGGATGCTTGCCAAACCTATATAAAATGTTTCATAGGTGGCATCTTCCTTCAGCAGAATCATCCAAAATGTATCAAAATATATCACCCCACTGCTGGAAATGCACCAAAGAACATGGATCAGATTACCACGCATGGTGGAAATGTAGAAAACTCTGAAATTTTGGCATAGAATCCAGAGGTGGTTTGAGGAGATGGTAGGGCATAAAGTGGAATATAAACCGGATTTTTTCTTACTCAGAATCGTATCAGAAAAATACAATAAAAAGGAGATTTATTTAATCATACGTGTGATTACGGTAGCAAGGTTAGCCTTTGTTCAAAATTCCCGATGACAGTGAAGTGATAAAAAAGATATGGACATGCGCTGAGATGGATAAATTAACTTTAGAAATGGAAGGCAAAGATGAGACAGAGTAAAGTATGGGATAAATTCTATCAATGGGGAAAAAGGAAGGATCTGGAATCAAAAGAAAGCAGGGTTGGCAAAATGGATGATTAGAAATAGGATTATTGTATAAATGTATAAATATATAAATGTAGATAAAACATGTATTCTATGCCATAATATGTGTGACAAACAGGATTGTCAGGATGATCACACCACGCCCAATGTTTTTAATAATTTACTTAATAAAATTTTGTTTAAAAAAACTGCACAATTCGGATGCTTGCCCGCTGACTCCTCTTTACAATAGGTTGCAGAGTCCAAAGTTTGTGTGATTCCCCTTTTGCAACCTTCTGACAAGCAAAGTCAGTGGGGGAACCAGATTCACTTAACAACCGTGTTCATAATTTCATTAAGAGGTTCGCTTAACGAAAAGGTGGCGAGAGAAGCCATAAAATGGGGCAAAACTCACTGAACAAATTTCTCACCCGACCACATAAACTGTGGGCTCAACTGTGGTCGTAAGTCAAGGACTTACCTATATATAACAGCTTGCTTTTCCTGAGCGTGGTGGGAGTGTTCTTGGATGAGTTGTGACTTTGTGCCTTCTACCCATTTGCAAAGGGAGGTGGTCGGGCTGCTTCTCAGGAGGAACGCTGGACCCATGGGTCAAGCTCCCCGTGGATGTAATGCCGTTCCCCCGCCACACACAAACACGCACACTTTGGTTTCTATCCTGACTGCAAACAGGAATTTCAATTAATTTAGGGCAGGGGTGTCAAGCATGATTTCATTGAGGGCTGCATCAGGGTTGTGTTTAACCTTGGAGGGAGGGGGGGCATGGCCATAGTGGGCATGGCGGGTGAGCATGGGCATGACACAGGACTTATGTTGGGGGCACCAATGGTGGCCAAGTACTAAAGCAGCACTTCCCTGAGACCCTTCCTCACACTCATTATAATCTTCCTTCCTTCCTCCCTCCCTCCCTCCCTCCTCCTTTATTCTCCTTTCTTCTTCCTTCACCTTTTTCCACCTTTTTCCTTCCTTGCTCTCTTCCCATCTTCCTTTCTTTTTCTTTATCTTTCCTCTTTCCCTTTCTTCTTTTCTTCCTTCCTTCCTTTTCTCCTTTTTCCTTCTCTCTTCCTTCCCCTTTCTTCTTCCTTCCCTTCTTTCCTTTTTCTTTCCTTGCTCTCATCCCATCTTCCTTTCTTTTTCTTCATCTTTCTTCTTTCCCCTTTTTCTTTTATTCCTTCCTTTTCTTCCTTTTCCTTCCCTCTTCCATCTCCTTTCTTCTTCCTTCCCCTCTTTCCTTCTTTTTCCTTCCTTGATATCTTCCCTTCTTTTTCTTCGTCTTTCCTTTTCTCCTTTCCTGTCCCATCTTGCCTGCTCAAATGCAAAAGGGGGAAACATTTCTCCTTTTATTTTGTTCTTAGTTTGTTTTGGCTCTTTTTCGCTAGCAGAGGCAACACAGGCTGGATCTGGCTCTTGGGCCTTGAGTTTGACATCCCTGATTTAGGGTATTACCTGCATTTGGGTAATAAGTCATCCACAGTAACTTAAATTTTTTTTAAAATGTTTTAATGTTTTTTTTAATTGTTTAATTGCTTTGGTTGAGTTGCTATGGAAATTGAATAAACAAACAAATAAAAAAATCCTTGGTGATACAGTGATTAGAAGGCAGCATTGCAGGCTGACTCTACCCACTGTCAGGAGTTTGATCCTGAGCAGCTCAAGGTTGATTCAGCCTTCCATCCTTCCAAGGTGGGTAAAATGAGGACCCAGATTGTTGAGGGCAAGAGGCTGACTCTGCAAACCACTTAGAGATGGCTGGAAAGCACGATGAAACAATATATAAGTCTTAAAAGCTATTGCTAAATAATAAAAACACTTAAGTAAGAAAGTAAAATTGAAAAATAGAACAATGCTTCTTAACTTTTTTAAAAAATTAAAATTGCTACAGGTCATATCTTGAGTCTCTTAAGTTGTCTTTGTTTTAATTTGCCTTCTTTTCAGATGGTTTTCAGCATGCCAGCCCTTGGGGAATGCGTCAGCATTTTAGCGAAGGATCTGGGAACCAGAATCTACAATAAATACACCATTCAGAGAAAAAGTTGGACCATTTCAGCAGAAAAGTTTGAGAAGACCTATGGTAGCTACGCCAAACTTTTGGCCAAGGATAATCAGGTATCCAACTTCACCATCTCTATGGAGATTCTCAGTCATCCAGATCATGGTTGTCCCAGAAGTGCTTTTTTCAAGAGGCAACTGGACTTTGGTTTTTCAGAAGATTGTAGAAGAACTGAAGAAGCTTCTTAGATGAGAAGTGAAAAGTCTTCAAAGAAAAACCAGAATGTCCAATTGACTCTTGAAAAAAAGCACCTTTGGGATAAACTATCTGTAGTTTCTGGATTGACCATTTTCATGAGAGGATTTTTTGAGTTCCAATAACTCAGGGCTATTTTGGGCTAAAACTAGATTTTTCTGAGTTCCTTTCTAAGGTTGACCTAATGGCGATGTTTTCAACCTTTGTCAACTCATGGAACCTGTTTGATAGATAGATAGATAGATAGATAGGTAGGTAGGTAGATAGATAGATAGATAGATAGATAGATAGATAGACAGACAGACAGACAGACAGACAGACAGACAGACAGACAGACAGACAGATTTTTGTATTGTTTCTTTTTATTTTTCTTATATGTATCCATTTGATGTACTCATAACTATGTCTGTACTTATACCTGTAATCTTATAATTGCTTGACAAAATAAATAAATAAATTTTCACACACACGCACACACATTGAAAACAGAAGAAGAAGCACTAGTGATTAGAAAATTGGTAACAATGTAAATTAAACTATTTACAGATAGTCCTCGACTTACAACCACAATTGAACGCAAAATTTATGTTAAGTGAGACATTTGTTAAGTGAATTATTGCAGTTGATACGTTAGTATCGTGGTTAAGTGAATCCCTTTTCCCCCATTGACTTTGCTTGTCAGAAAGTCACAAAAGGGGATCCCATGACCCTGGGAAAAAGCAACGGTTGTAAGTATGATCCTGGGGCTGCTGCAAAGGTCATAAATGTGAAAAATGGTCACAAGTCAGTTTTTCCAGTGCTGTTGTAACTTTGAACCATCACTAAATGAACTATTGTAAGTTGAGAACTCCTTGTAATGTAAATACAGCATTAATATTTAGAACCCACAAAAATTGAAACTAATTTAAGCCTATCAAAACTCGTGAGCCTAATGCATCACAAGCTGGCCATGCCCAATTGCCCAATTTAGCAAAGGAGAAAAAAAATGTCCCAATACGTCACATGACATTGCCGTGATGACGTGAGTTTGACATCCCGGTTCTAGAGCAGGGGTGTCAAATTGGATTTCACTGAGGGCCGCTTCAGGATTGTGTTTGACCTTGGGAGTCTGTAGTGGGCATAGCCAGTCTGGGTGTGGCCAGCTTGAGGTAACTCATGTCGGAGGCACCTGTGTTGGCCCAAGCACTCTGCCAGTGAAAATGGGCTCCCAAGATCTGTTTTCAGCTGGGACAGCCTCCTGCAACCCTCTGCCAGCGAAAACGGAGCTTGGGAGGGCCATATGCAGCTGGCAGAGGCACCGCGGGCCGTTCCTTCACTGTTTCCTGGGCATCCCTGTAAGCCAGATCTAAGCACCCTGTGGACTGGATCTGGCCCGCCGGCCTTGAGTTTGACATCCCTGTTCTAGAGATTAATGTTTTAACCAAACCATTCCAGTTAAACTGTCAACCTAGCAGTTTGAAAGCATGCAAATGCAAGTAGATAAATAGGTATCACTTCGGTGGGAAGGTCACAGCACTCTGTGGCCACAGGACTGCGGAAATGTCTTCAGATAGCGCTAACTCAGGGGCCTTGAAACAGAGATCAGCGCCGTTCCCTAGAGTCAGTACGACTAGCAGGGTAAAATCCGCAGGAATCCCCTATATGGCATAAAACCAGAGGCAACTTTGTGGACTTCAACTCCCAGAATTCTTCAGCCTGGCTGGAGTTGAAGTCCACAAGTCTTAAAGTTGCCAAGTTTGGGGACTCCTGCATAAGAGCAACGACCAAGGAGACAGGCGGCACCAAGGGCAACGTCTTCTTATCCCGTCAACCGTCTCCAGCAAGTTCCGTGAGCAGTTCAGTGTGTGAACCCAAACACGTTTAAGTAGAGAGAGCCCTGGTGGCGCAGTGATTAGAATGCACTACTGCAGCAGGCTGACTTTGCCCACAGCCAGGAGTTTGATTCTCATCGGCTCAAAGTTGACTCAGCTTTCCATCCTTCCGAGGCCAGTAAAGTGAGGATCCAGATTGGTGGTGGTGGGCGGGTGGGGGGCAAAGATGCTACTATTTGTCAACCTCTTAAGAGAGGGCTGCAAAGCACTGTGAAGCGGAACATAAGTCTAAATGCTGTTGGCCTCCAGAATGTAAACTTCACCCTGTCCCTTGCCTCTGCAGGTGAATAGCTTTTTGCCACGGGAATATTGGGAGAAGCTGAGGTCAGAGGTGGGTTATAGTCCTTCTTTGATATCCAAGCAAGCCATCTGGCCCCCAAGCCTGTTGATTCAGCTGGGTTTTCAGCTGATAGAACTGATGGTCCAAACTCTGAAGCTGGACAGCAGCCTACTGCCTTTGCTCCCTAAGAACTCCGTCATTCCTGTTCTGTATCACGTCTACTCTTTCCGCGGAACCAAGCAGGTGAGCAACGCAGATGGCTGGTCAAGTGTGCTAAACCCTGAGGCACCTGTGCTCACTGTAGTCAAGTGGAAAGAAGGACCCGGGGTGACGTGATAGCAGTCTTCCAATATTTGGTGGGCTGCCACCAATAACCTGGAGGGTGGCGGGGGTCAGCCTATTCTCCAAAGCCCCTGAAGGCAGGACAAGAACCAAAGGATGGAAGCTAACCAAGGAGAGAAGCAACCGAGATCTAAGGGGGAATTTCCTGATAGAACAATTAATCAGTGGAACAACCTGCCTCCAGAGGTTGTGGGTGCTCCAACTCTATAGGTCAGTGATAGCAAACCTTTCTGTTGTGTGTTGAAAGCGTTGCGCATGCACTGGCACCCACAATGCAATGCACCCTGCGCATACGCATGCAGTGCACCCGCCCTTTTACCTGCACTGCACACGCACACGCCTCCCAGCTGAATTTTGGTCCGTTTGAGGCTGTTTTCGCCCTCCTGGAGGCTGGAGGGAAGCCTCTGCAACTTTGGGAGGCCGAAAAATGGGCCCGTTTCAGCACTTCCGGTATTTCTGGAAGGCCTGTTTTTCCACCTCCCGAGACTGCAGAAGCTTCCCTCGAGCCTCCAGGGGGGTGAAAACAGCCTGAAAATGGGCCAAAAATCAGCTGGGAGGTGTGGGCATGCACAATGCAGGTAAGTTTGGCTGGGGCTCGCCTGCCCGCACAAAGGGCTCTGCATGCTACTTGTGGCACTCGTGCCATAGGTTCACGGCTATAGGTTTTTAAGAAGAGATTGGACAATAATTTGTCTGAAATGGTATAGAATCTCCTGCTTGGGAAGGGGGTTGGACTAGAGGGTCACCTAACAGGCATTTGGGTTAGAAATATATAAACCAGGATAAGCATTTTAATACTGTCTCTTTAAGGGAATGCTAGAGCATGCAATTGGGTGTGGTTTCTCAAACGGCCATAAGATGGAGCCAGAAACCTGGTTTGTTTTAGTCTTAGTCTGAGTCTCAGAAGAAAGTGTGAGTGTATTTTTCTTTCCTTCTGTTGGAAGTATTGCTGTTGCTCCATTTTTTCCTAGTAGACTGACATTACTGGATTTAATGTAAGTCTGATACTGAACTGTTTTTGACACTGGAATTTGATATTTGGATTATCCCTGGATTGAAAACTGACTGATTTACTTGTGAATGACTTTGGATTGTGATTGGACTTTGCTTAAACTTTCTGAAAGTAAAAACCTACATTTACTGTATAGTGTATCTGTGTACTGTGTGTGTATTATTCCAACACTACTCTCTATACATCTCCCTGTATACGCTCATTCTCCTAACGGGGAATTACCTCAACAGTGACCCACGATCGGGTTTTCACGCTTATCACCGTTGTAGCATCCCCATGGTCATGTGATCAAAATTTGGTCACTTGACAACTGGCCTCTATGGTCACTAAACGAATGGTCGCAAGTCAAGGACAAGTCTGTTTTCTGCACCTCTATAATTGTCCGGTTTGGTTCTGCAACCCAGCAAGACAGACCCAGACTTCAGAGGATAATTAGGACCGCAGAAAAAACAGTTGCTGAAGAAGGCGGAGCCTCCTCGCTGACGAACCGTAGATCGCGACTCTCTGCGGCTATGGTCCATGTTCTTTCGTTGGAGAGCCCCGATCATTACGATTAGGGGCTGAAGCTGCCTTGGAGGGGTGGCGGAGTAAGGGGAAGCCGCAAGCCAGGTTGAGGGGAGCTGCATCTCCCCCCTGGTCTTGGTCTTTTCTCCCCCGAGAGCGACTGGCAGCAGTGGTTTAAAATGGCCACCCGAAAGAGGAGGACTCAGCTGGATTAAGATTTGTGCAGGAGGAAAGAAAGAGCTGGATAACATCTGAACCGGGGCAACTGGCATAAAACTAAACAAAAGTACCCCCGAATTAAGTTAACATGGAATTTTTCAGAAAAGAAACGTGAGCAGCGAAATTGCAAAGGACAGGAAAAAAAGAAAAAACATATTTTTGACAGCTAAGCGGGCTTCGAACCAGGAAAGGAAGAAGCATGGAACTAAAGATTTAACTAAATTGAACTAAAAATATCTTGGCAATAATCAGACATAAAATAAAGCTGGACTTAAGATTGTCAAAAATAATAATAAAGTTTACAAATTGGAGACTGGACTGTGCTGGAATATTGAGGTTCGAAAAACCTAAACAAAAAAATAAGGGAAAAGGTGAAGACTTTGTATAATGGGAGTGCCACCTTTGACAAAAAGTTGAGCTCAAACAAAAAGCAAACATCCTGTTTCTGAATGAACTTGTGTGGATATACAATTAAAGAAAAATTGAAACAAAGTAAGAATTTAAAAAGTAAAAGCAGAACCAGAATAAAGGAAAAAGCAAGGAAAGACCGACTGTGGGATTATATTGATGTTGTTTGGTATAGACCTGGGCTGGAATAATTGAGAACTTTCGAAAATTGAAAGAAGAAAGAAGGAAAGTAAAAGTAGTTTTTTTGTGTGGACTTTAACGTTAAAAACTATAAGATTGTGTATGATGATATCTCTTCGGAATAAAAAAATGGAACTTAATATGAGATAATTATTACAGGAAAGAGGCAAATCACTTTGTGTTAAAAAAAATGGAAATGGCGATTGAAGAACAAGAAGAAAGAGCTTCAGAGAGGAGTACTTAAGGAGAAGACATTTTTAAACAGACAATTAACACAAAGAACACTACAAAGAAGTGGGCAAAAAGGAAGGTTAAAAGTTGAGATTTAAGAAGGCAATCAAAGGGGAATACCTGTGAAGTCGGAAGGCAGAAAGACCAGCAGAAAAGGGGAAAGGAAGATATTAAAGAAAGATATAAACTGGAATGAGAAAAAGATATGGGGAAAGAGGGGAGCAATAAGAACAGGTGCATGAAATAAAGAAATAACAGAAATAGTCAAATGTTGAAAAGAAATAGGTTTTCAGAGATAATGGTTCATAAATTAAAAGAATTCTGCAGGGTGACAAGGGGTCAAATTTCTGCAATAAAATATTTAGAAAAATAGGGTAAATATAGATACGGATAACTCTTATTAAAAATTAAGGGAGGGAAATATGCTGCGGAATCCAAATGAAAGATGTAATGGTTATTATTGTAACTTCTTAAAAATAATGTTTTATTGGGAATCAAGATGAGAGAATAAAGGTATATGTTAATCATTGAGGTGTCACACTCAAAGCTGTAAAAGGGGGGAAACCTATACTTGTTTTTTTTTCTTAGTGTTAAAATTTGTATTAATCTAGAATTATAAAAAGAATATGTAATGA
>BHFT01003962.1:0-26882 GCA_004320025.1 Laticauda laticaudata | reverse complement strand
ATTTGTAGTTCTGTTAAAGTTGTAGCTCATTGCTAGTTCTGTTAAAGTTGTAGCAACGTTTCAGCAGAATCTCATCTGCCATCATCAGGCTTCTGTATGGAAAGTGTCTCACAGTATCTTCTGTTTCAAATTGCAGGCTGTCTAATTCTTGATTGGCTATTAACCTGGGTCTGTGTTTCATGTGGACTTGGAGTTTGATTGATTGTGTTTCTGGTTTCTGTCTGTCTGTTTTGTGGCTTTGATTGGCTGGCAGCACTCTGTCTTGTTGTTGGGAGGCTTTCAATCAGCCTGGCTTCGTGTGAATATGGACGTGGGATAATACCCGAAGGAAGCTAAACAGCACAAATATATATATATATATATATATATACTGCTTTCAATTATAAATGAGGTTTTCTCTTGGTTGTCAAATATCTTAGACTGCCTCAAGGCGATCAGGAAGTATGGGGGGCATTATTGATAGTTTATATGCTGGCTTTATTTGTCCCCTTGTTGATAGTTAACCAGCAGAAGCAATATTTAGCAGGATGATTTCCTTCTAAAAATGTTCCAGTCATTTTCTATTGAGTGAAGAGCAACTGAAAGACATCGTAATATAACCGATCAAGGAAAAGGTTGTTTTGACCTCTGGGCTCTCGAGGTTCTTGGCAGAGTCAGAGTGGACATCAACCCTGGTTGTTACCAGGACAGAATTCTGACTTTGCTCACAACCATTTGAAAAAGGTGTTTCTTACTGGTGTGCAATGCTTTGGATCTGGTTGCCAAAATGCTCAAAGGTTGAACAGATCTGAGTAATGAACCATTGCAGGAACTGAGTGTGTCTAATTTAATGAAGAGGAGGATGGTGGAAGGAGACATGAGAGCGGTTTTCCAATGTTTGACAGGCTCTCACAGAGAAGAGGGTCAAGGTATTTTCCAAAGCAGGAGAGCAGGACGAGAAGTGACAGTTGGAAGATCCATCAAAGAGAGATCAAGGGAATGTCTTCTGCAGCTGCTGAATAAATCAAAAACATCCTGTTAATTGAAAGAGTTCCTATATTTTCCTCTCTGTGGTCTCTTGAGCATCTTTTGAGAATCATACCTTGTTGCATTGTGGGAAAAGAGACTTGAGACCCACTTGACTTTTTTTTTCTTTTTATTTTCTTCTGGGAACTGGACCTAGAGAAAACGCAGCAGCATTTTTTATAGCCGGCTGCTCGCAGCTCGTGGCCAATAATGGCTCTTCAAATCTCCTGCCACCACAGATCCCATGCAAATATATAACATATCTGAAACACTAAACCTTTCTCAAAAGCTTGCAAAATTATCTTGAGGACCTCTCTGGGCTAGCTCACTTCATGCAGGAAATGATAATATTTAAGTCGTTCTCATCCTGTTTGTGCTGTTACAGTGAAAAGGAAGGAAGGAAGGAAGGAAGGAAGGAAGGAAGGAAGGAGAATTAGAGAGGGAGGAAAGGAGAGAAGGAGTGAAGGAGAGGGAGGGAGAAAATTAGGGAGGGAGGATGGAGGAGGAAGGAAGGAAGGAGAATTTGGGAGGGAGAGGGAGGGAAGGAGGAAAAAGAAAGGGAGGGAGGAAGGAAGGGGGAGAAGGTGAGAGAGAGGGAGAAAGAAAGAAAGAAAGAAAGAAAGAAAGAAAGAAAGAAAGAAAGAAAGAAAGAAAGAAAGAAAGAAAGAAAGAAAGAAAGTTTTCTGGAGCCACATTGAAGCCAATTGGGGAGGAGCGGCTGGAGAGGAAGGAAACATGAAATTCGAGCTGGGCCCAGCCTGTTGCAGCTTGTAAAAAAAATTATCTCATCCTAACTTGTTGGAAGAGGGAGGCAGGCTGCTATTTCTCCCTACCCACATCTTTGAATACCCGATGCCATGCATTGCCAGCTGCTGCTTTCCACTGCTAACAAGCCAACTCCAAAAGGGTGGCTTTTAATATTTTACTCTATCTGTGGGCTCCTGGAAAAAAAGAAGAGAAAGAAAAAAAGAAAGGAGAGAAGTGCACAAATAAGAAAGGCACAGCGAGCAATTAAAGTTTTGCATGCCATCCAACTGACTGAACCCAACATATTTCTGCATCTTTGTGTTAGCAATTCTTTCTTTCAGCACCCCGAGCTCTGCACTTTTCTCACACTTTCATTGTGCCCTAGCAGTGGTTAAATGGCATATATTAAGTGGCCCTCATTATGGGACAATGAGTCACAAGGCATTCTTTGAAAGGTCAAAATAATAGATGGAGCAAAAGGGAGGAAGCCACTGGGGGGGGGGGAGGCTCTATGGGCAACCTCTCGAAGACTCCAGATGAGAGGTGTGTGATTTATAGTCACTTTAGATCAAAGTTAAATAGACACCCAACAGGGCGCTTATTAAAGTTAAACTTTTGTTTTTAATGCTTGTTCTTTTCTCCAACATGACTGCATAAAGGGTTGTGAGTTGTGAGTACAACCAGATATAGCGCAGCTTTTGATCACTTTGTGTGTTACTTGAGATCCTTCACTGCCCTCCATCTGCTGGGCACCCCAATTTCTTGACTTTTTCTGATAGAAGACTATATTTGTAGCTCTGGGTTGAGCTGTGCTGTCCTTGGGGCTCTCTGAGTTCCTTGTTGTCTTGCAAATGTTTCATGACCCAACTAGGTAACATCATCAGTGCTAGAAGGGAAGGAGAAGGAGGAAGGGAGGGAGGTGGTGAGGAGTTGTTGGAGGATTGTGGGGTCTGTGCATGCTCTCTGAGCTTTGGCTGTTTCCTTGCAGATGTTTCATTACCAAAACTAGGTAACATCATCAGTGCATTTGTCTATGGAGATTCTCAATCAACCAGGTAATGGTTGTCCCCAAAGGTTCTTTTCAAATGCAATTGGCTTTTCTTGGGTTTTTTTTTCTTCTTGAAAATGTTTCACTTCTCAAAGTTTGGAGTAGAGACAAGGCCTGGAGATAAACATAGGAAGAACGATTGCAGGATTTGGATCTGGCCAGCTAGAGAAAAGGAGGACGGGGGGGGGGGGCATGATGGCAGCCTTTCAGTGTTTGGAGGAGCTGCCCAAAGAAAGAGCGAGGGGGCATCAAAGCCCCAAAGCCCCCGAGGGCAGGACAAGAAGCAACGCATGGAAACTAATCCAGGAGAGAAGCAGCCTGGAATTAAGGAGAAACTTCCTGACAGGGAGGCCAATTAATCAGTGGAACAACTGGCCTTCATAGGTTGTGAATGCTCCAATACTGGAAGTTTTTAAGAAGAGTCTGGACAGCCACTTGTCTGGAATGGGATAGCTTCATCTCCTGCCTGAGCAGGAGGCTGGACTAGAAGACCTCCAGGGTCTGTTCTGTTCTGTTCTACTTTAAAATTTTATTCTGCATGCTTCTCAGGGATGAGAAGACAATCCTGCCTTTGCTTTTGTATTTGAGCCAAAAAGAATAACTCCAATGAAATCTATAATCAATAGGTTCTCTGCAGAAGCAGCTTCATTGTGGACCCTCCTCAATTGGGGTGAGATCTTGGGGCTCTTTGGTTTTTTTTTTTCCTCCTGTGCACAAATCGTGCTTCCAATTGCTTCAAACTCCAGCGTGTCCCTCTGTTTTGTTTTCCTAGAACAGAATGAAATTACTCCCTGGTTGGTTTGAATTCTGTGGCTGTGATGTGGGAGAACAAGCTGCACATCACCGTGGGAGCTGCAAAGAGTGTTCTCTGCAAAGTCCTTTGAAATGCAAAAATGATAGATGGGGAAAAAACCAGAAGGAAGCTGATCTCTTGGCGGGAACATTATGCGTGGAACAATAATATTGGCTTGTCAACTTCTTGAAGTTTTCTGCTGTGAAATTACAAAGCATGTGCCATTCCTATGAAAGATACCAGACTCACAGCTGGATCCTGGATACAAAAACCCATATGACCATTAACTATTTTTTATATATATTTTATTAAACAAAATCAATCAGAACAAGACCCATTTATTAGTGAAACAATGAAGAACTAAAGTTACTGTCAACATAAATGGATTGAATTCTCCTATGAAAAGGAAAAGAACTTTTTCCAAACTACAAAAGTTAAATTTAGATTTAATTTGTTCACATTAAAAAACAACATCATAAATTATTGGAACATCCTAAAATTGGGAAACTATATTCTTCATTAGCACAACAAAAGAAAAGAGGAGTGGTGGTTTTAAAGATTAAGGAAATAATAAATCCCAGACAAATTTATACCAATGAAGACGGGAGAATATTTATGGTGGAGGTAACAAGAAACCACAAACAGATACTTTTGATAGCAATATATGCACCAAATAACAAACAAGAAGAATTTTATGTAAAACTTCATAAAAAATTATAGAAATAGACTATGAAAATATTTCTGTGGTAGGAGATTTTAATGCAATTGTAGATGGAAAACTTGACTATAGAACTAGTAAAGTAGGCAAAAAGGCAAGAAACTCTCTCAAAGACTTTCTTTAAAATGCCAAAAATATTTTTAAAGATAGTCTTCAACTTATGACCACAACTGAGTGCCAGATTTCCATTGTTAAGCAAGACGGTGAACTGATTTTTGCCCCATTTTACTGAGTTAACATTTTTATTGAATTATAAAGTACTAAAAAATACAAAAAAAATAGAAAGTAAATAGGAAAGCAGTGGGGAGAGAAAGGGGAAGGAGAAGTAAGGAAGGATAAGAGAGAAAGAAAAAGAAGTAGAATAAGGCATTAACTTCAACTCACAACTTTTTGCTTTTCCATAATGGTATGAACAAGTCATTTTTGTAAAGAACAGAACAGAACAGAACAGAACAGAACAGAACAGAATAGAATAGAATAGAATAGAATCTATCAGTCAACTTGGGAAAACCCCAAAGTCAGAGTTTCATTCTTTTCCAGATCAAGCACGAAATTCAGAAGCGGTTTCCGTGCGGAAAGGAAAATAGTGAGGTTCTTCTCTTCAAGCCAAGTAGTCAGTTTGGCCATTTTGGCCAACTCCATTGGCTTCTGCAACCCTCCGTCCATGCTAGGAATCCAGGAGCCCTTCTGCTTTTGCGCCCACATGAGTCTGGCTATTGTCAACATACACAGTAAGAACGTTCCATTTTTTTTCTCTAGTTATTTTTGCTTTGTCACATGTCCACCATAGATGATAAAAGGTCCTCTCTTTACTTTTACACTTCCGACATTAATTTGACCTACCTTTGTCCATTTTAGATAGCTTATTGGGTGTTAAATAGCAATGATACACTATCTTATAACATTTTTCATTTAGATTGTAATTTAATGTGAATTTTAAACCCTTTGTCCACCTATTTTCCCATTGTTCAAGCCTCCCATTATATCCAACATTCCTTGCCCAATGAATCATATAATGTTTTACATGTTCATTTTCCAAATTCAATTTCAATAACATTTTATAGATTTTAGCAATAATATGGTCATCGTGGCCACCTCATGAAATTTCCAATTCATTTTTAACAAAATCAAATCCAGACTTTTAAAATCCAGTTTAAACCTTTCTTTCCATTGTTGAGGAGTGAACCCATGGCAGCATGGCCCTCTGGCTCACTTCTGGCCCCATTTTACAAGAGTGTTCAGTGGCTTCCTCGCCAGGGGGTTGGAGTGAATCATTGCAGTCTTTAGGTTAGGAACCCGGTCGCGAAGGGAACGTTGACTCCCCCTGTTGACTTCCCATGTCACCACAGGGGACCCCCAGGGCTCCACAACTAGCATGAAGACACACTGGTAGCCAAGTGTCTGAATTTTGATCCCATGACCGTGGGGATGCTGCAACGGTCATAAGTGTGAAAAACATTCATGGGTCACTTTTTTCCCATGCTGTTGTAATGTGGAATGGTCAATAAATGAATGGTTGTAAGTCAAAGAAGAACACCTGTAACTCTATGCTGCAGATNTCCCATGCTGTTGTAATGTGGAATGGTCAATAAATGAATGGTTGTTAGTCAAAGAAGAACACCTGTAACTCTATGCTGCAGATTGGGAAGCTCAAAGTGAATGAAAACACCTGTCCATCAAAGTCAGGTGGCTTTGAGATGAGTTGGGCTCCTGACTGAGCCTCATACACGCCTGGGCCTCATCGGGATTTTTCTTCGCAGGATTCCTAGTTCCTTGGCCTCCTTTGAGAGGTTCAACATGGATATCAGGCAAGAAAATCCCTGGCTTTTTAATGGTGGTGGTGGTGGTGGTGGTGGTGGTACATTTTCCAAAATAGGAGAATGTTTAGTGTGGGGAAAGAAAATGGATCCATTCGAGGGGTGATGAGTCACAAAAGAGCAATTGACTGAAAGTCAAAATTGCTCTGAGGTTGCTTTGGACTGCAATGTGGAGCCCATCAGGATTCTTTGGGACAAGTTCCAGCTTTCATTCGTAATTTTGGGAACAAGGGGATATATTTAAAAATAAACCCTTCTTTCCTTCCTTCCTTCCTTCCTTCCTTCCTTCCTTCCTTCCTTCCTTCCTCCCTCCTCCCTCCCCTTTCCCTCCCTTTCCTGTTCTTTGCTTCCTTCCTTCCATATCTCCCTCTCCCTCTCTCCCCTCTCTTCTCTTTCTCTCTCTCTTTCTCTCTCTCAGATCTATCTATCTATCCATCCGTCCATCCATCCATCCATTTCATCTATATAGAAATGAAATTAACCAGTGGAAGGGCTTGCCTTCAGAAGTTGTGGCTGCTTCATCCCCGGAGGCTTTTAAGAAGAGCCTGGACAGCCACTTGTCTGAAGTGGTAGAGGGTTTCTTGCTTGAGCAGGGGTTGGACTTGAAGACCTCCAAGGTCAGTAACTCTGTTATTCTGAGATTGACGGCAAATAAATTGAATAAATAAATACAAATACATACATATCATCAAGGAGGAGGACGAGGAAGAGGAGGAGGAGGAGGAGGAGGAGGATCTGAGTGGAGGATTTGAAGGCTTGTCCTCAGCCAGGGAGAGTTGGTGGACAGTTCTAAATTCTATGAAACAATATCTCCCCTCACCCACTCAATATCCTGATGGCTCTGGCCCTGTTACTCTTTTGTTGGTTTCTGTACACCTGACAGTTCCTCTGGACAGACAATCAGGCCAGCTCTGTTGCTGTTGGTGCTGCTGGGGGTTATTGTTTAATTGGAGTATCATGAGTGTGTATTTTTGTGATGGTTTTAACCTTCGCACCCTCCCCCCACACTCACTGCTAACAAGCGTGGGGCTCTACAGGTCAAATAAACCAGCCAACAAAGCAGGAGGAAGAAGGAAGGAGGCTGGCTGAGTAGAAGAAACCACAAGAGGGTGAGGGCAGCAGTTTCTTAGACATGGATAGAATACCAGCAAGGTGAAGGATTGGACAGGAGAGATTGTCACCATCAGCAAGGTGATGATGACAATCCTAAGCAGCCCCAGCTTTCAAGAAGCAAGGAGAACAACAGACAGCGTCATCAGCCTCTACCTAAGACTCAGTCAACCGAAGCCACTGAGGTTTGTATGGAAGAGCCAAGGGGTGGGAAAGACTGAAGGAAGCTGAAAGGATGAAAGGAAGCAGCCAAAAAGAAGGGAATAGAGAGAATGGATTGGGGTAGTTTACTAAGAGAGCTGAAGAACTGACAGCCTAGGTTTGAGACCCGAGCATTGTGCAATGGGGTGAGCTCCCATTCCTTGCTTCAGCACCAGCCCACCTACCAGTTCAAAAGCATGCGTGTGTGAGTAGATAAATAGGTACCACTTTGGTGGGAAGGTGACAGTGTTCCATCTGCCTCTGCATACAGCTGTGCTGGCTGTAGGACCACAGAAGTGTCCTTGGACAAATCTGGCTCCCTCGGCCAAAAAAAGAGAGATGAACACTACCCACTAGAGTCTGACATGACTAGATAGGGGACACCTTTTCCTTTATTAAGAGAGGATACCATTACAGTAGATATCTATGGAAATTCTCAATCATCTAAGTCCTGGTTGTCCCAAAGGGGCTTTTTCAAAAGGCAACTGGGATTTCTTGGTTTTTCTCCTTGAAAACATGTCACTTCTCATCCAAGAAGCTTCTTCAGTTCTGGATAAATGGTGGGAGAATGGAAAGGTTTCTATTCCTCAGCAGTCATCTGATCATTAGCACTCTGAAGGTGGATTGTTAGCTCTCTGAGAGGCATTGAGGCCACTTGGGGGTTTATCTGTAACCTCAGGATCACTCGAATCAGAACCTTCTTGGGATTGTCCACAGCACAATCATTTCAGCAGTCCCACTTCTTGGATGAAAAGTGAAATGGTTTCAAGAAAAATTACCAAAAAAGTTCAGTTGCCTTTTGAAAAGCATCTTTGGGATATAATTATAGTATGCAAATAAAGTAGCAAGATATAATTGAATGTAGAAGGCTGGATTCCCAGGAGGGAGTGGGTGCATTTCAGAGGAACAAGAAGCACCTCAGACCAATTTTGGTGAGAGAAACTAGTGAAGACCGCTCCTTCCTAATATTCTCATTCTTATTCCTTGATTAAGATAGTAGGGTGCTTCAGCCTGGCAAGATTCTGTCTATAGATGTGGAACAATACAGAACTCTAGTTGGAAGAATGACCCACATGTCTTGGTTCTTCAGCCTAACACAGATAGAACGGTACAATAGAGAGTAAAAGAAACTGACAGAATCCTGAATCTTTTCTAGGTCCATTGTGATTGAGGGTCTGGGTTTAATATGTAGGCAGCTGGAATAAGGTGGAAAATTCAACACTATTAATCTACCCTCTTGTATTACAGAGTAAGACTCGAAAAGGACTTTGTGCACGGCTGTGGCTTAAATATTATTGTCTAGTGTAAGGCTGGTGGCATATTTTTCATTGCTGAAAACATTCCATCTGGATCTCCTCTGCCAGGATGATTTTCATCTCACATACAAAAACACATATATTAAATCCGTAACTATTCCAATGGACTTCTTATGCATATGAACATGCAGTATATATAGCACCATATGTTTAGAAGTCGCTAGAAGCAAGTAATCCCTCAAAATGTGTCCATGTGAGAAAGAACATCTGTATTTATGGGTCAAATAGCTGCATTTTTAGGTCAATTGAGAGAGGAAAAACTAAATAATAGTATGATGGACAGAGAGACGGTATGTGTGTTTGAGAGATACAGTAGCTATATAGATGAGAGAGAGAGAGAGAGAGAGGGAGGGAGGGAGAATGAAAGTAAGAAAAAGAAAGAAAGAAAGAGAAAAAGAAAGAAGATAGATTAGAAGATAGGTGACAGGTAGGTGAGTAGATAGATTAGATAGATGATAGATAGATAGATAGATAGATAGATAGATAGATAGATAGATAGATAGATAGATAGATAGATAGATAGATAGATAGATAGATAGATAGATAGATAGATAGATAGATTTGTCTGCCTGTCTATCTATCCTTACTGACCTATCATCTCATCTCTCTTCTCTCTAGATAAGAGAGAGAGAGAGAGGTCTGTGTGTCTGTCTGTCCATCCGTCCATCCATCCACCCATCCACCCACCCATCTATCTCTAGCTAGCTAGCTATCATCTATCATCTATCATCATCTATCACCTATTTATCTATCTATCTATCTATCCTTACCTATCATCTCTCCTCTTGATAGATAAATGAGAGAGAGAGAGAGAGAGAGAGAGAGAGAGATTATAGAGAGACAGACAGACAGACAGACAGACAGACAGACAGATCATCACAGCAGATCTATATGGAAGTACGTTTGTGAAATCAAGCAGGACAAAAATTATAGCAATAGGGTGGAATTAAACAATCCCCTTCAACTTTTCTCCCCTACCCCTTTAACTCTCCACCCCCAGTTTGCCTCTGGGAGGGTTTTCTGTGGCTGACACATCTAAAAAAGCCAAACAATTTACCAAGTGCCTAACATTTGTGGAAACAAAAAAGGTTTTTTGTCAGGGAATTTTATATATATTTTTAAAAAACAACTTTAATTGTTCTACTATTGGGTAACTGTACATTGCTAAAGAAAAACACAAAAGGTCCATTAACATGCATTTATTAGAGCTGTGCAGGTTTCATAACTAATTGTGATAAAGCACTTTGGGCCTCACATGAGCAAGACATACTTCTGTATTCATTAAACCAGCCTAGCAGGAGCCTGGGGGACAGTGGGCGGTTCTAAGAGTTCCATGAAGTTTAAAATGTCAATTTTTTAGAGTCAGGAACTATTTTTCCAGCTTTTCCTGCAGAAGATGAGATCGCAGTTGTGCACACAAAGGCATTCTTCTCAATTTATTTATTTTATTTATTTATTTGATTTGTCAATCGCTTACAAGACTATAGGTATAAGTATATACATACTGGGTACAAATAAGAAAAATAAAAGAAACAATAGGACAGGGACGGTAGGCACATTGGTGCGCTTATGCACGCCCCCTACAGGCCTCTCCTCTTAGGAAAGGGTGAGCGTCAACAGTAGAAAGTCTAAGGTTAAAGTTTTTGGGGTTTGGGGAAGAAACCAGAGTTAGGTAGAGGATTCCAGACATTGACCACTCTGTGGCTGAAGTCATATTTCCTGCAATCAAGTTTGGTGTGGTATACCTTGAGTTTATATCTATTGTTTGCTCTTATATTGCTATGGTTGAAGCTGGAGTATTCATTGACAGGTAAGTCATTGCAATGTATGATTTTATATACCATACTTAGATCAGACGGAAGCGCGTGTAATCCTAAGTTTTCTAGGTCTAGAATTTCAAGTCTGGTGCCATAAGGTATTCTACAACGAGTTAGAGGGTGGAGAATTCTTCTTGTGAAATATTTTCTGGACTTTTTCAATTGTGTTAATATCAGATACGTAATGTTGGGTTCCAGACTGATGAGCTGTATTCGAGTATTGGTCTAGCAAATGTTTTGTATGCTCTAGTTAGTAGTGAAAAAGCTATATAAGATTTGGTTAACAACTCTTTTTCTATGTAGTTACAGTGGGCTCTAGCACTTAGATCATCAGAGATGAGTACTCCAAGGTCCTTGACAGAGCATGAATCAACAACAAGGTCTGACTATTCAGTTTGTATTTTATTTTCTGATATTTTTTTCCCAATATGGAAGACAGAGCATTTATTGTTGAGATTTGAAGTTGCCATTTGTTTGACCATTCTGATACTAGTCAAGATCTTTTGGAAGGGTAGCAATATTGTCTGTGGTGTTGAATAGCTTTACAATCATCAGCGAAGAGAACGCAGTTGCTCTTAATATGATCACAAGGTCATTTATGAGAGTATGAGAGAGTTGGTCCTAGAGCACTGCCTTGGGGGACACCACTGTTGACAGTTACAGAATTTGATAGGATTCTCCCAATTGACCATTTGTTGCCTGTTTGATAGGAATTCTTCTATCCAGTTATGCAGGTGTCCAGAGACACCATAAGATTTTGTTTTAGGAGTAGTTTGTCGTGTACCACTGAATCAAAGGCTTTACAGAAGTCTATGTAGATTGTATCTATTGCTTTGCCCTGATCGAGTTGTGTAGTCCATATGTTTTTGCAGTGTAAGAGTTGCAGATTGCAGGATAGTTTTTTCTGAACCAAATTGTTTATTAGAGAGAAGGTTGTTTGTCTCTCACTGGAGGATAATGGATTGGTTAATAATTGATTCCATGACTTTACAGGTGATGCAGCATAAAGAGATTAGTCTGTAATTTTCAACTAGCTGGGGCCTCCCTTTTTGAAGGGTGGGTGACCATGGCTTGTGACCATAGTTTTGGCAATGAGCTGGTCCTGAAAGATTTTTCAAAGATGATGCTTAGAGGTTCGGCGCTATGGCAGTGGAAGCCTTTTTAAGAAGTAGGCATATATTTCTGTCCGGTCCAATAAGTAGAGATGGTTTTGGATTGCGTAGTGCTTTTTCAACATTGCCTTCTGTAAAATCGTCGATTTTATTAGATCATTGTAGTTGTCTGTGGTTCAACTAGGAAATCCTCGTCTTGATCCATTGCTGTTTACAAATACTGAGCTAAATAATGTGTGTTGAAGAGGTTGGCTTTAATGGTGTCATCATTGCTATCTTTACCATTAGGTCCTTTTGGGGTTGGATGCGGCCCTTGAAGTCTTTTAGGTTGTTGTTTACAAAATTGTAGAAAGGGTGGGTGGAATTGGTATATAGAAGGTTTTCCTCTTGTTTAATGTGATAATTAGTGCCTTCAGTCTTTCTCTGGTGGCATATATTTTTGTATTGGCTTTTGAAGTTGGCAATGTGCCCAGATTTGTTTTTCTGCCAGAGTGATCTATTTTTGGATTATTGTTATGGGTAATCTGTTTTTTCTTTTTGTTTTGGGAGTTGTTGTTGGTACATATAGTTTGATGACTCTTTTGACTTCAAGTAAAAATTTGTTGTAATGGTCTTCAACAGTATTACATCCAGAAAATTGAGATTGCCAATTAAGGGATGAGAGATCGTTGTTTATAAGATCATAGTTGCCTTTTTTGAAGTTATAATTGGGGATTATGTCATTGTAATGATTTTTGTGTGGACGTATGTTGAGACAAAAGTCAATCATATTGTGGTCACTGTTTGAAAAGGGTTCTTTAGTTTGTATTCCGTAAATTGAATTCAAACTATTGCAGAAGATGAGATTGAGGGAGTTGTTTACTCTGGTATTGTTGGTTACTAGTTGTTCCAATCCCAGATTTGTGACATAAAGATTTGCAATTGTCCTTTGATAAGGCCAGAGAACATGGGCTGAAAGCCAAGCTTGGTAAAAAGCCCCAGGAATTTGAAGCTGAGATTGAACAGAAGGATGAGAAGTATAAACCATGGGCTCATCTTCATCTGCATCATGATCAAAATCCCAGCTGCATCCACAGCTTAGTTGTTCAGGTTGTCCAGTCTCCCTCACTCAACTGTTCCATTCAACCAGTGACAATATTTCAGGTAGTCAAGACCAATCCTAGAGAGCCAGTTTGGTGCAGTGGTATATTGGAAGCAGGTTACAAACTGGGAGAACATGAGTTCTAGTCCCGCCTTAGGCTTGAAAGCCGGCTGGGTGACTTTGGGCCAATCCCCAGGCGATGGCCAGTTGTAGGCCCACCTGAAGCACATGGCCAGCTGGTTCCCTTCAGGACATCCCCCCTCAATCAGTCCTGGGAAGGAGGCAATGACAAATGACTGGTGAGAAACCTGGTAAAAATGTGTCCCATCTTTGCTTTCGTTTGCCACATTCATTCCACTTCATTTTGCAAGTCTTTGTATTTTGTGATTTTTCTCCATTTTTCTCTTTTATTCTGCAGTCTCCTCAGTGCTATTATCTGTTCATGACAATGTGAAATCACAGCTTTATACTGAAGTATTATGTCCAAAGCTGCTTTGTTGGGTTTTTGGGTTTTTTCTGAGATTGGCCAAGTTGACCCAGGCATCGGCCACCTACTCCAGGCTCTCTAACTGACCCAGACTGGTCTAGGATGGAATTTAACAACTTAACATATTAACTTTGCCGCCTTGTCCAGACAGCATACAAACCCTACCTTCCATCTTCCGAAGCCAATTAATTAACAATATTAGAAGATGACTTTGGTGAAGTCAAATCAAGAGAAGGAATTAGGAGCTCATTAAATTTCTCTGCAATTTGGAGCAATTGCTCCATAACCCCAGAGCTGTGATTTTCACCTTTATTACTTCTTTAATGGATTTGAGTGTTAACTGTGTGTTTGTTTATTTAAGGGAAAATGTCTTTTGAGTTAGCCTAAGCTCCTAACACAACTGACTGTAGGATAGAAGAGAATATTTGTAGCTCAGGGCTGAAGTGCGAGATCCTGGGTGCTCTCTGAGCTTGTGGTTTTCTTGCAGACATTTCATGACCCAACTAGGTAACATCATCAGTGCTAGAAGGGAGAGTGAGGTTTGCACATATATAAACAGAGAGGAAACCCACCTCTATCCTAGCACAGATGGTATTACTTGATTTGTCAAGGAAACATCTGCAGGAAAACAACTAAGTTCAGAGAACACCAAGGATTTTGCAGTTCAGCCCTGAGCTACAAATATTCTATGCTGTCAGTATCACTCCCTTTTGGTGCCACAATTAACTAGTCCCTATTATTTTCTTAGCAACATTTTTCCAGGAATGGTTTCATCCAAATTCACCCAGCTGGCATCATAGAATTGGAATACATTCACCTGCATGAAAGACCTCATTCCTTTCTCCAATGCTAGAACTAGAACACAGTTTAATCCTCTCATAGGGTTGCTAAAACATGGGGAATCTGCAAAAGAGCCTTATGAATGTGATACAGCATCACACAACTTATGGACCAGAATGACAAAATAACAGAGTTGGGAGGGACCTTGGAGATAGCAATAGCCATAGCCCTTAGACTTATATGCTGCTTTACGGTGCTTCACAGCCCTCTCTAAGCAGTTTACAGAGCCCATCTATTTGGCCCCAACAATCTGGGCCCTCGTCATGTGACTGATCTCGGAAGGACGGAAGGCTGAGTCGACCTTGATCTTCTAGTCCAACGCCTTGCTCAAGCAGGAGACCCCATAGCTATGGAGATTCTAAATCATCCGGGTCATGGTTGTCCCCGAAAGGTGCTTTTTCGAGAGGCAGCTGGATTTTATTTTTCCTTGAAAATATTTCTCTTCTCATCCAGGAAGCTTCTTCACTTCTATACCATTTCAAACAAGTGGCTGCCTAATCTCTCCTTCAAAACCTCCAATATTAGAGCATCCACAACTTCTGGAGGGAAGTCCTTCCACTGATTAATTGTCTTCACTGTCAGGAAATTTCTCCTTAGTTCTAGGTTGTTTCTCTCCTTGATGAGTTTCCATCCGTTGCTTCTTGTCTTATCTTCTGGTGTTTTGGAAAATACTTTGGCACCACCACCACCCCGTTCTTTGTGGCAGCCCCTCAAATATTGGGACACTGCTACCATGCATCCCCTGGTCCTTCTCTTCACCAGATATGCAGATATTTTCTCCCTTCACCTATCTTCCAATCCACTTCCTTTTTTCTATTTATTCCTCCATCAGGGAAGAGTGAAAACACCCAAAAGTTCTATCAAGTTAGAACTGACAACCTCCATCCTTTGCGAGGAGAAAAGGCCATGGAAGCACTTGGAAGAAAACTCCAAAGCACTTGGAAGAAAACTCCAAACACTTGGAGAAAAGGCCATGGAAGCACCTGACAAGCCTTGTTTGTTTTGCTGGCTAACTATCCGAATTGATCTTTTATTGAGTTTTTTTCTTTAACTGAAATCCTGCAAAACAATCCCCCCTCCAATCTTTATGCACCGTATGACTTATGAGGTCAGTCGATAAAATAAAAAAGAACAACCCTAGGGATTTACGGTGCTCTGCATGCAAGGCCATGTACATGTGAGAAGCTCATTTATGAGGCTAATAAAAGTCTGGGGAATTTACATTACAATTTGTGGGAGGCCATTTATGATGTTAAGCATCAATTTTACAGTGTCAACTGTTGTGGTAGCAGTAAAAATGCAAAGCGTATCTATAACGGTTTGATTCTCCTCCCTCTCCTTCCTTCTCTTCTTTTCATCACTTTGTTGATACTACTTTTAGCAAGTTCCATTTTGTTTAATATGCTGTAAGACAGAGGTGGGGAACTATGGCCCGTTTATGACTGGTGGACTTCAACTCCCAGAATTCCTGAGCCAGCCATGCAAGTTTATACCATTATGTAAAAGTCCAAAGTTAAGATTTGATGTTATTATTTTATTCTCCTGCACCAAGGAAGTTGGAAGCCAATGGCTTTTTTCTTTCTTTTTCCCCCTTTTCCCCACACTTTTCCCTTCTTTTTTCTCCCCTTTTTCTCCCCTTTCTCCTACTATTTTCTTTTATACAGATTAACAGAGTTGGAATGGACCTTGTAGGTCATCTAGTCCAACCCCTGCCCCCCTGCCCAAGGAGACAAATGGCAGTCCAGTCTCTTCTTGAAAACCTCCAGTGATGAAGCTCCCACAACTTCCGAAGGCAACTTCTGTTCCATGAGTTGATTGCTCTCACTGTCAGGAAATTCCTCCTCATTTCCAGGTTGAATCTCTCCTTGTTTCAGTTTTCATCCATTGTTCCCTGTCTGGGTTCTTTGGAAAATAGCTCGACCCCCTCCTNCCCCCTCCTCCTCTCTGGGGCAGCCCCTCCCTCAAATATTGGAAGATGCTCTCCTGTCTCCCCTGGTCCTTCTCTTCCCTAGACCAGCCAGGCCCAGTTCCTACAACCGTTCTCCACATGTTTTAGCCTCCAGCCCCCTAATCCTCCTGGTTGGTCTTCTGTGTACTTCTAGAGTCTCAACATCTTTTTTGTAGTGCGGTGACCAAAACTGGACGCAGGACTCTAGGTGTGGTCTTACTAAGGCTTTATAGAGTGGTATCAGTACCTCCCTTGATCTTGTATTTCTGTATCTTATGGTAATAATGCATAAATAAATAAAACTTTGGTTGGGGAGAAAAAACATAGGAGCAAAATATCAAACATATTCCTTCCATAATGGAGGTCTGTGGCTTGTAACTATTTATGTATGCCATCATATTCTGGAATTTTAATTACTTTCAACTTAGAAGAAGTGGCTATAAAGAAAGTATTCAAAGTCCTTTCTAAATACCATGCTAAAATAGACCTCTGTTTGTGCATACTTCTAGGTCTGCTTTCTCTCTAACCCCTCGCATGAAAGCCTAGAGATATATTTGATGTACTAAAAGAGGCTTCAAACATGAAGCTCCTGATAACTGATCCACTTTCTTTCATAAGACCTGGCGGTCTATGTAGGTGCAGTTTAGAGAAAGAAAGCCAGTGAAATTTTTCAATGGAGAAAGCAGGCAGTGCTGAAAACTCCATGTCTTAAAGTGAACAATGCCAGGCTTACAGATGAGAATGCTTGCAATTTAATATAGGGAGCAAAGCCAAACTCCTCCCTTAGCTATGTACTGGCAAAATATCCCTAAGTATGAGGCAGAGAATATATACAGAACAGGGTTTTAAATAAAAGTACAGAGATATGAAGATAAGAAAGTAGCATTGCACCTTGCTAAATAGCCTGACAAGCAGGATCAGAAAGAGGAGCATTTTTTTCCAGCATATTTTGGAAAGTTTAATAACTTGGAGGTATTTTAAAGGTGTACCTGAAACTTATGACACCACCGTCAACCTGGTTTTTATTTCTTTACTACACACAATATTCTGTTCTTGTTCTGTTCTGTTCTGTTCTGTTTCAATCCATTTCATTTCATATATTCTATTCTGTTCTGTTCCCTCTGGAGAAAATTGCTCCAGATTTCCATAGCTTTAAGGTATTTGCTAGTTTATTTGCTTCTTTCTCCTGTGCATTTGGCCAACAGGTAAAACAGGTATGATTTTTTTTCATACTGTTGCTTCCAGAACTTTTTGTGCATGGATGCTTGAGCATATCAGTGAAACACTGTGCAAAAACAGCAATTATGGCATTTTTGTGGTGTTTGACAATGTCCATAGATACCAAATAAACATTAATGCTCAGAAAAATTGTAACCCTCTTTTCCTTTCTAAATATCTCCTGGTGAGTAATAAATAAACATTAGGCCATTTTTACTAGCTGACATGAGTGGCATATGGATTTGTTCTGATTTAGGTGTAGCAATTCACTGGGAGTTTGCTGGATATCAGCAAACCTGGAAATTACACACAATTTTCCAATTTTATTTGTACGTGACCACTTTTGCAGACTCTGGATGGCTCCTACCAGTAATGAGATGTTATATCACTGTATTATTCTGGTTCCAATTGCTAAAACAGACAATGAATGTTTTAAACATTTAATGATCATGTCAGGTCATTTTTTTTCAGCTTGGATGGCCATTTTGTAAAGCTCAGGTACAGAACGACAGAGCTGGAAGGGACCCTGGAGGTCTTCTAGTCCAACCCCCAGCTCAAGCAGGAGACCCTAGACCACTTCAGACAATTGGTTGTCCAATCTCTTCTTAAAAGCCTCCAGGGATGAAGGAAACCCACAACTTCTGGAGGGAAGTCCTTCCACTGGTTAATTGTCCTCACTGTCAGGAAATTTCCTCTGTACTTCCAGGTTGCTTCTTCTCTCCTTGAGGAGTTTCCACCCGTTGCTTCTTGTCCTGCCCTCAAGGGCTTTGGAGGATACATTCACCCCTTCCTCTTCTCTGGGGCAGCCCCTGAGATATTGGAAGGCTGCTATCATGACTCCCCTAGTCCTTCTTTTTACTAGACTAGACATACCCAGTTCCTGCAAGCGTCGTTCGTATGTTTTAGCCTCTGGTCCCTGAATCATCTCTGCACTTCTCTGCACTCTCTTAATTGTTCTTCCTGTCAGGAAATCTCTCCTTAGTTCCAGGTTGCTTCTCTCCTTGATAGGTTTCAGAATAACAGAGCTGAGAGAGACCTGAGAAGTTTTCTAGCCCAACTCCCTGCTCAAGTAAGAGACTCTATTCCAGGGCTCGCCAACCTTTTGGACATCAGGGACCACCAAACTCATAATTTTAGATCCTAGGGACCACAACCGGGTCTGTGGGCATGGCCTAATTTGTGGGTGTGGCTTGGTGGTCATGTGACTGGCTGGGCATCACTTGTATGCAAATATTATAAATATTTATACAAATATTGAATTTTTTATAAAAATAGAGCAACTTTTACCCAAAATCAGGCAAAGCAGGCAGGCAGATTGAGTTGCTCACAGAATCATTCAGTGAATAGTGCTAAGTTATCTGCCATCGGCTAGCTCAGTCTCTCACATTTGCTTGCCATGAGTCTGCACTGAATTTGCTTGCAAGCAACCTTCAGTCCTAAGGGAGGTTCGCTGTACTTAAAAGCAGAGCCAAAGATCTAAATTTAGCTAGAAAGCAAGAAATCCAACCATTTCCTGCTTCCTAGCTATCTAAATCTCCTGGCACAGAAGAACAGATGATGGTCAAAAAAAAAGGAAAAATAACAATTTAAGCCCCTGTCACACTGCACCAACGGATGCAAAGAGAATGTAAAATGGACAAAAAAGCTTGCCATCCATTGGTTAACGCGATGTACTCATTGCCTCCGTTTTGCTTCCTCTCTATCTGTCCAGCATCCGTTATTGACGTTTCATCGCTCAGAAAGTTTTGAGCTGCTCAAAACTTTTGCGCGGAAAATGTATCCAATTCGTCCGTTCTGCATCCGCTATGCATCTGCTATGCATCCTTTCTGCATCTGTTAGCATCCGCTATATCTGCTAGGCATCCGCTGCGCATCGGAACACTCGCATCCGCTCGGACGCAGGGAGGACCGGAACAGGTGCAGAACGGATGCCAAGTGGAAACAGGCGTTTAAACAGAGAAAAACATTCGCAGAGGGGACCTATCTCGGATATTAAGATATGTCTACAGGATGCCTAGAGGATGCCTAGAGGATGCAAAGGGACACCTATACTGCCTATAAAAAGGGGGAGCAACTCGGCTGCATCTCCACTTTCAGCCAGCAGCCCCAGCTGTGCAGACTCCTGCAGCCTCATCTGACTCTGACTCTTCCACAGCATCCAGTCATGTCAATCGTGAATCGTAACAGTCCTTTGCGCAGCCACCATCCTTCTGCACAGTGCGAAGCCATCTACAGGCTCTGTGAACTCTACTATGGGAAAGAAAGGAGGCAGCCAAGAAATGTCTGGGTCCAAAGATGGATCGAGAGAAGAGCAGAGTACGGACTGTACAACAAGCTGATGGTGGAGCTCAGGAACGAAGACACTCGGGCATTCCAGAACTTCATGAGGATGCTCCAGCCATGTTTGACGAAGTTGGTCAGCGCCTGAACACAGGTTGACCAAGGCAAACACCAACTTCTGGCCCAGCCTGGAACCTGGGTTCAAGGTGGCCATCACTCTGCGCCACTGGCCTCAGGGACCACCTACAGAGAATGCAGTAGGCTGGAGGGTGCCACCCAACACCATCAGCATTGTGGTCGAGAGAGTGGTGCAGGCCATCACGAAGAATACATGGAGGAGCTCCTTCAGTGCCCCACCACTGAAACAAGCGGAAAAAAAGTTGCAGAGCAGTGGTATCAGAGGTGGAACTTCCCACACACCCGTTGGAGCCATAGATGGCAAGCACGTGGCCTGCAAAACCAGCGCCAAGTCAGGGTCCACTTATTTCAACTACAAGGGCTTCTTCAGCATCGTCCTCTTTTCCATGGTCGATGCTGACTACAAGTTCATGTACATCGATGCTTCAGGCAGCGGCTCATGTTCAGATGCCCAGGTATACAATGCCAGTGACCTCAAGAGGGGCTGGAGGCAACCTCATCATGGGCTTTCCAGATCCAGACCCCCTGCCCAACGACACGCAAGATGTACCTATATTTTATCGTGGGGGATGACGTCTTCTCCCTCAGAACCTACCTCATGAAGCCCTACACCTCCAGATGCCTCACCCGTGAAGAGAGAATCTTCAACTACAGGCTGTCCAGGCAAGGCGGGGTGGTGGAGAACGCCTTTGGCATCCTGGCCAAACGTTCCAGGTACTTCACACCATGCAGCATCGCCCAGAGACCATGAGGAGGATCGTGGAAGCTTTCTGCATCCTGCACAATCTCAGCGCACCCGCTACCCGGTCCTTGCAGAACAGCCTCATGGACCTCCAACAAGGCAATGGGGACATGGAGCCTGGGGAATGGAGGCAAGGGCGAAACCTGATAGACACTGTGGATGTGCAAGGCCCCAACAGAGCCTCACGTGAAGGGAAGAAGCAGCTCAACCTCCTGAGACACTGGTGCAACCCCAGCTGGAGGAGTGGAGTGGCAAGACAGGATGATAGATGCTTAATGGATGCTTCCTTCAGCCGGTCTCATCACACGGATGAGATTGGCCATGTATGTTGGGTGGGCCTACAATGAACAGGGCGTTTAATAAGAGTTGTGTTTGTGTTGACATGTGTGGATGATTATTACATTATTATTGATAATAAAGGGCCACAGTGTGGCACCAGGGAGGGTGGACCATACAGTCCCACTATGCTTGCACTGGAGGCTTATCTATCCCACTGCTATCCTTACCTATCCACACAGCTATTACCCATCCCAAAGATATCCCTGCCCATCAACTGCTATCTTAACCCATCCCACAAGCATGCAAAGGCTTAAACCAATTCTAAAAGTTTCACCAAGACTTTATTAAAAAAAGAAATGAAGCAGTGTGTGATCAAAGATAAACTTTATTGAAACACAAGCTGTAAAACAAAAATGACCCAAGTCAAGTGTCCAAATAAACTCTACAGGTAGCCAGCTACCCAGTCTCTGGCACTCTTATTGGTCACTCGGAGGGGCCCAGTCTCAGGGGTGAGAGGGTCCAGGTTCTTGGAGGTAGGTGGTGCTGGAGTGCTGGTCTGAAGCACACTGGGGTGCCCTGGCCTGAGAGGACAACAGGTGATGGTGTGTTGAGAAAGCTCTCAGACAGCTGGCTCAGACCCGTGATGCTGGAGTGCTGGTCTGAAGCACCACTGGGGTGCCTGGCCTGAGAGGACAACAGGTGATGGTGTGTTGAGAAAGCTCTCAGACAGCTGGCTCAGACCCGTGATGCTGAGAGGTCCTTCCTCCATGCCATGGGGTGTACTGATGACAGATGTACTGATGAACAGATGTACTGAGGCGGGCTTGGCTGTGGGGTGGAGGAAGGATAGTGTAGTGGGGCTGTCTGGTCTGCAGCTGGGTGAGGACTGGTGTGGTAGCATCAGTGTGTGGGTGGCATCGCTGTCACGGTGGCATCAGTGGGACCGGTGGCAACAATGTCGCCCGATGACTCTGTGCCTGGACTGGGAAGGGCTGCTGCCTGTGCTGCTGGACCTCCTGGTAGCGGTAGCCCTGGTAGGTGAGGGGCTGTGGGAAGCCTTGGTATGGGAGGACATCACCTGGGGTGGAGGAGCAGACCTGGACTGGGTGGGAGCAGGTTCCTCTGGGTCTGGAGGGTTGTGAAGCAGCTTGGTGATCCGGTCCTTCATCCACTGGTACTGGGGATCCTCCATGTCCCTCAGGGCCTGGTTGAGAATGGCTTTGGTTGAGGATGAGGAGTCGGTGTTGACCAGCTGAGAAGAGGAGATCTATGCTGGTGCGGATGGTGTCCCTGATCTCCAGCAGGACAGTGTGGGCTCTGCCCTCTTGCTGTCTGGCTCTCTGCCTTTCTGTGGAGGTGGAGCTGGGGGGGGGTGATGCGGCTACGACTGTGGTGGACTCAATGTCCTTTCTCCCACCGCACCAGGGAGTCCTCCACGCGCTCCACACGGTTAAAACAGCTGTCCGCGAGTTCTCCGCTGTGGCATGCTCCACAGAAACCTGCCTGGAGACAGGGACTGACTCTCGGCTGGAAGAGGACTGGCTCTCAGTAGGCTCGGCAGAGAGAGGGTAGTGAGAAGGGCTGCTGTTGCTCCTCGGTGGCAGATCTCACCCTCCAGGAAGCTGCACCTGCCATGACGTAGGTCTCTTCTGTCCATCAGCTTAACCGTGGCATGGCCAGATTTCTTCAGGTGCAGCTTCCCGTACCAGGTGTGCATGTTGCTTCACCAGCCGAGGAGCACCTCCGAAGTGTAGCCCATACTCTCTGCCTTCTCTCTCCAAGCAGCCTGCTTCCGCTTGGTGTCCCTGTACAGCCCGGTGTCCCTTCCGCCACAGATAGTCATCTCTCCTCAGCCACTCCAGCACCTCATCCTCATGTTCCTCCTCAATGAAGTATTGCCTCCTCTCCGTCCCCGCATACGCCTTCTTCCTCTTTGGCAGGACCAGATGGGCCCTCATCAGAGGGGCTCCAGGTGGTAGGGGCTGCTCCTCCACACCACCAGCAGCAGCAGCAGCCGAACCAGCAGGAATCATCATCACCATCATCATCATCATCACCAGCAGGAATCATAAATCATCATCATCATCATCAGCAGCAGCAGCAGCAGCAGCAGCAGGATAAGCAGGACCAGGATCAGCAGCAGCAGAGTAATCACCAGGAGCCCAGCAGCACCAGCACACAGCACCAGCAGCACACAGCAGCACCAGCAGCACCAAGCAGGAACCAGGAGCAAAGCAGGACGAGCAGGACCAGGAGCACGAGCAGTACGAGCAGTCCAGGAGCACAAGCAGGATGAGCAAGTCCAGGAGCACGAGCAGGACGAGCAGGACCAGCAGCAGCTTCAGCAGAGTACGCAGCAGAAGCACCACCACCAGGAGCAGCTTCAGCAGAAGCTCCAGCACCAGAAGAGCGAGCCCGAGCAAGCAAGCCCCAGCAGAAGCAGAGTCAGGGACAGGGGGCAGGAGGGTGGCCCTGTCCTCTTGCCAGGGATGGCGCAGGTTGCTGAGACTTTCGCTTCTTCCCCATGGTTGTGGGGTTGCTGGCTGGCAGGGAGGCTGGCAGCGAGGCTGCAAGGCACCAAGGTGGCAGGACAGCCTGACACAAGGCTGGCAGGAAGCCTGGCACCAAGGCTGGCAGGAAGCCTGGCCAGGCCTGGAGGGCAGGCAGGCAGAGCAGCAGGCTGACAAGAGGCAGGCACCAAGGCTGGCAGGCAGACTGGCTGGCAGGGAGGCTGGAAGGCAGGCAGGGCAGCAAGGCTGGCAGGCAGGCAGACAGCAAGGCTGGCAGGGAGGTGGCCAGGAGGCTTGGAGGCAGGCTGCAGGAAGGCTGGCAGCAAGGCTTGCAGGCAGGCATGCAGGCAGGGCAGGCAAGGACTCGATGTATCCTGCAGCAGGTCTTTCCTTCGAATGCTGGCCACATGCGAGCTGCCCCTTTATATCTGCATGGCTTACGCAATGCATCCCCCCGCATGCACAATTAACGCCAGGCATCCGTTAGGCTTCCACTGTGCATCCGCTAGGCTTCTGCTCTGCATCCGCTTCATCCGCTGTGCATCCGTTCTGCATCTGCTTCATCCATTCCGCGTCCCGCTTTGCTGAGGCCCCCGGAAGCCCTGCGGAGTGCCATCCGCTCCCATCCGCTTCCATCTGCTAGGCTTCCATTCCGCATCCGTTTTCCATCCGCCCTGCATCCTCCCCGTGTCTGTGTTATCCGCTCTGGTTATGCAAATTTTTGCCCCTTTTGAGAGCGGAATAACGGAAATGGAACATTTATGCTCGTCATTTGGGTCCGTTTTGCATCCATTGGGCAGTGTGACAGGGCCTTAACAGGCAAGTTTGCAAGGTAAGGAGTGAGTGCGCAGGGAGGATTCCCGCAGTCCATGTGGGCGGTGCAGCCTTGTGTTTCTGCTCAGCCTGGATTTCTCTGCGGCCCACCAAAATTTTCTTGTGGCCCACCGGTTGGCAACTGCTGCTCTGTACCATTCTGGGGAAATGGCTGTCCAGTCTCTTCTTGAAAGTCTCCCTTGTTGGAGCAGTCACAACGTCTGGAGGCAGGTCCTTCCACTGGTGAATTGTTCTCACTGTCAGGAAATTCCTCCTTGGTTCCAGGTTGCTTCTCTCTTTGATAACTACTTTTTAACAAAGGCATAATTAAATTCTTCAGCATCCTCCCCAGGAAAGAAAACTTCCGCTTGTGAATTACTGGTCTTAAAGATTCTTTTAGAAATGTAAAAAGGTTTTTCTCTGGGGCATCTGCTGACGTGGCCTCCAGAAGTTGTGGCTGCTCCATCATGGGAGCTTTTCATCAGGAGACTGGCCAGCCATTATGTCTGAAATGATAGAGAGGCTCCTGCTTGAGCCAGGGTGTTCTGTATAGAACTTGGAAGGCTCCAAGTTCGCTATTCTGGCCGAAAAGGCCATTCGTGGATTGGCTGTTAGAGAACCAATCCGGTTAATCCGCCAAATGGTGGGAACAGTTAAAGCGGTGTCATTGGCCACAAGCCGCGGGCAAGCCGCTATAAAAAGGGCTGCCACAGCTTGGGCTGTTGTTCCGTTACTATTGCCTAGCGAGTTTAATAAAAGAGTTTATTGTTGGAACCCGGTCTCACGCGCTTCTTTCCGGATGGAACACAGGGTTGGACTAGAAGACCTCCAAGGTCCCTTCCAACTCCGTTATTCTGCTTTTCATTGTTCCTGTGTGCTGATTTTGATGCTTGGATCTTTGGAGGAGGTACATAAATTAAGATTGCACTGAAAGGACATGTGACTGTAAAAAAAAAATTACCACCTTAGATCCTTGAACTGCAGGTTTCAAGTTCAAGTGGCTTCTTTAATTGGAAGCACACAATGCAGGTTTTGGTTGGTTTTCTCTCAGAAATGCCACTGCTCAGTATGCCTCCCCTTCAGAATCACCTACCTGGAGCCCAGTCAAGCTTCCAGCTGCCTGCTGGCATCTCCTCCTTTCATTATTGATGAACCATTTACCCTTCGAGATTTGCTGAGCTAACAAAAATGGATACTTGTGTTTGGCAAATTCCAGGAGCCCCGAGATCGAGTATGTTCAGCACAAAGTTGGCTTCAAATGAGTTTCATGGCAACCTAGGTGGGGCTCCTGGATGCTCTTCCAGGGCAAATTGATTCATGATCCTCAGCAAATGTGCATCTGCAGAAAGATCTCGGGTGTCTGCTAGAAGGAGAGCCATTGCTTGTCAGATGATGATACAATTGAAATGACAGCAATTTATTTCAATATGTGTTTTCTCTTTGTCACTTTGGCTCCTCCTCCTCCTCTCCTCGTTCTTCCCCTTCCCCTTCTCCCCCCTCCTCCTCTTCTCCTTCTTCTTCTCTTCCCCTTCCCCTCCTCCTCATCCTCCTCCCCTCCTCCTCTTCCTCCCTCTCCCTCTCTCTTTTCCCCTTCTNCACTCTCTGCCTCCTTTTCCCCTCCCCCTCCCCCTCCTCCTCTTTCTTCCTCTTGCTCTCCCTTTCTCCTTTCCCCTTCCCTTCCTCCTCCTCATTATTTTTCTATATTACAGTCTGAACTCTGTTAAATTGTGTTAGAAGCATTTCTCGATAAAGGTTCCTTATGGTCGAAAGCATGCACAATAGTTCCCCAAAAGCTCTACTGTTGCCATCAAGATGGATTTGTCCTTGAGAAATTCTTGGTGGTTTTCTTTGTCCATTGAGGAGGAGAGGGGAAATGTAGAAACCGATTATCCAATTTCTCGGCCAGAGACCTGAGAAAGAGCTTCAAAAGACCAGGCAAAGGGTTGGAGTTCCCACTAGGGATCCAAACTAATTGTGCTTCCTCTTTCATGTTTCAAATCAACCACCGAAGGACGCATTTACAAATGCTGGGTGGGTGTCATCAAATCCACTGGAGTAATTTTCTAAAAACCCAGAAACTCTTCCAGCAGATTCACTGCTGAAGTTAATGTGCCTGATTGGCTTTTCCAAAGCTTTGCAAGCTGTGTTTGTGCTGGCCTGCCAGGTTTGTTCTAACAGCTACACAACACAGCAAACACAGCGTGTTTGCAAAACCCCACTTCCTTCAATCTGACTTACCCGGCCTTGTAGAGGAGCCTCAGGTACCTGAAATCCACCTGCAGGAGAGAATCATTTTCAACAGAGCTCTACATTCCTTTGAAGCAGACCGTCACATGGAGCTAGAAGCAACGTGGCCTGTGATACCTCAAAAGACACATGAATTGCTGGAGAAGAACCCTGATGGTCTGTAATAATCAATGTAGGGATGATTTTTCCCTGTCAGGGTAAAGATTCAAGAGCTGACCAGTGGCTATGATGATGTCATCCTGGGAATGAGTCAGCAAGGTTTTTGGGGTGACATCACTTTAAGAGCCTGTGATAAGAAGAGGTTCTGTTGACTAAAGTACATGTGTGTACAAACACACACACACACACGTACTTTAGTCAACAGGGCCTCTTCTTATTACAGGCTCTTAAACCTCGCCCAAACGTCACCAAGATACTCTTAATCATATATATATATATATATATACATGTTTTTTGAGGTTTTCGCGGGTATGTATGTGGATCTTTGGTTATTCGGGTTTTCTCCCGCGTAAAATTGGAAGTATCTAGGCAACATTTGGATGAAGTCTCATTCATCTTCTTCAGGCTTGTTTCTTCAGCTCTGTGCTTCTCAGAGTAATGTGAGCTTGCAGCTGC
>BHFT01003960.1:0-21116 GCA_004320025.1 Laticauda laticaudata | reverse complement strand
CCTTTCATCTTCCTGAGGTTGGTAGAATGAGAACCCAGATTGTTGGGGACAATATATTGACTTTGTAAACTGCTTAGAGAGGGCTGTATAGCACTATGAAGCAGAATATAAATCTAAGTGCTATTGTATCCCTACTTGAAAGAGCAATTGCAGATTGTCCTATTTCCTCCTGGCTTCTAATGGACACTTTTTAAGCAGTATTGTTAAGGCAGTTGAACTCAGAACCTGTTACACTGGACAAATTAGAATATCATGTAAAAGGGATGTATTCATCTGAATGATTTTTTTTAAGGCAGATATATTTTATTGTTGCATTTTTAACTATTTTACGCTGGAGGTAGATCATGTACTTTATTTATTTGATATGGTCATGGGACTAATCAATTAATTATTTATCTACATAACACTTACTGACCATTAAGATAATTAAACTGGACCAGGTACAAACAAAAAGAGTAAGTTCCTAAAAGCTGGAATAGTTCTTCACAGAATAAATTAATCAGTGCTGCCTTCTTAAAAGTGGCCCACCTCCTTCTCAAGATAGATGAATTTGCATATGTTTGCCTCACTGTTTTCCTTCAGAATGTATATGATTCTGAATTAAAAAGCAAGAAATCCACACTTATTTTAATTCAAATAAGTTGATTCAAAACAAAGTGGTTGTCAGGGCTCCAAAAAATCCATCCTCAACAAATCAAAAGTCTCTAGCCACATCTCAGAGAAAAGAAAATTGATTTATTAGAGATTGCCATGTTGACGCATGGCTGGGTGTAGCCAATACTAAATTACATCATACATTTCCCCCTTGATCCTGGTCTTCCCCCCACCCCCTGGATGTGACTTCTCCAATGGGACACATCCATCTCCAAGAGTCATCCATCATGCTCTCCAATAACCTTCTTATGCTCCAACAACTTTGGGCTACCAAGGTGATTATCTAGGCATTTCAAGAATGCCTTGTTTTCCCCCACTCTCTTTTTCTGGCAGCTAAAAAGACCAAAGGAGTATCTTTTTAGTTGACATTCAGCTCCCCTCATTTCCTGAAGGTGACCTGTACAACACAAAAAGAAAACAATTTTATTACAGATATAGGACTTAGGGTTGCGGAAACCTCCCCCCTCCCAGGTTTGATTGGATTTTCTGCATGGAATTTCATCACAAGGCGATCAACTTGGACATTCCTACTCTTTACCCAACATGCCTCTGATAAAGGGTAGCCCTTCCTCCCTTTTTAAGCTGGGGCAGGTCACCTTCCAAAGCTGTGGGAGGTTTCATTTCCTTTATTTGTTCAAGCCTCTCAGCTTCGCCTGTGATTGCGTCCTCAGCTTCTGTTCATAGCTGCGCTGCTTCTAGAAGGCTTTCTTCTGAGAGGCACCCCTCTGCCATTTTAACCTGACTTTCTCTCCACGCATACCAGATGTTGGGAAGCAATTGAAGAGGCCAGGGGTCAGGTATCCTTGAATGTTGAATTTTTTTGAGTATCGGCTGGCTGTCAGGGCTCCAACAAATCCACCCTCATTCAAATCAAAAGTCTCTAGCTGCATCTCAGAGAAAAGAAAATTGATTTATTAGAGGTTGCCATGGTGGCCCGTGGTTGGGTGCAGCTGATACTAAATTATATCATATTTCCCCCTTGACCCTGCTCTTCCCCCCACCCCCTGGATGTGACTTTTCCAATGGGACACATCCATCTCCAAGAGTCATCCATCATGCTCTCCAATAACCTTCTTATGCTCCAACAACTTTGGGCTACCAAGGTGATTATCTAGGCATTTCAAGAATGCCTTGTTTTCCCCCACTCTCTTTTTCTGGCAGCTAAAAAGACCAAAGGAGTATCTTTTTAGTTGACATTCAGCTCCCCTCATTTCCTGAAGGTGACCTGTACAACACAAAAAGAAAACAATTTTATTACAGATATAGGACTTAGGGTTGCGGAAACCTCCCCCCTCCCAGGTTTGATTGGATTTTCTGCATGGAATTTCATCACAAGGCGATCAACTTGGACATTCCTACTCTTTACCCAACATGCCTCTGATAAAGGGTAGCCCTTCCTCCCTTTTTAAGCTGGGGCAGGTCACCTTCCAAAGCTGTGGGAGGTTTCATTTCCTTTATTTGTTCAAGCCTCTCAGCTTCGCCTGTGATTGCGTCCTCAGCTTCTGTTCATAGCTGCGCTGCTTCTAGAAGGCTTTCTTCTGAGAGGCACCCCTCTGCCATTTTAACCTGACTTTCTCTCCACGCATACCAGATGTTGGGAAGCAATTGAAGAGGCCAGGGGTCAGGTATCCTTGAATGTTGAATTTTTTTGAGTATCGGCTGGCTGTCAGGGCTCCAACAAATCCACCCTCATTCAAATCAAAAGTCTCTAGCTGCATCTCAGAGAAAAGAAAATTGATTTATTAGAGGTTGCCATGGTGGCCCGTGGTTGGGTGCAGCTGATACTAAATTATATCATATTTCCCCCTTGACCCTGCTCTTCCCCCCACCCCCTGGATGTGACTTTTCCAATGGGACACATCCATCTCCAAGAGTCATCCATCATGCTCTCCAATAACCTTCTTATGCTTAGACAACTTTGGGCTACCAAGGTGATTATCTAGGCATTTCAAGAATGCCTTGTTTTCCGCCATTCCCTTTTTCTGGCAGCTAAAAAGACCAAAGGAGTATCTTTTTAGTTGACAGTGGCAGGGTAGTAGGTAGGGTAGGCAGGGTAGTCCTTGAGTTACAACAGTTCATTTTGTGACTGTTCAAAGTTACAGTAGCACTGAACAAAATGACTTATGACCATTTTTCACAGTTACAACCTTTATAGCATCCCCATTATCATGTGATTAAAATTCAGATGCTTGGCAACTGGTTTATACTTATGACCATTGCTGTATCACGGGATCACATGATCCCTTTTGCAACTTTTTGACAAGCAAAGTCAATAGGGAAGCCTGATTCACTTAACAACTTATCAACCACAGTGAATCACTTAACAACTGTAGCAAGAAAGATTGTAAAATGGAACAAGACTCACTTAACAAATGTCTCACTTAACCACAGAAATTTTGGGCTCAATTGTGGTTGTAAGTTGAGAACTACCTATATTGTCCACTTTGGCTGATAAGACAGTTCTATTAAATAGGAGAGCCTGATTAAACCTCTGAGATCTAATATGAGAATGTTGAAATTTCATGTGTTTTCACTTAACGTTCTAGAGATGGAGTAATTGTATGAGATTGTTGCAATTTTTCTAGCCAAATTATTGAATTTGGAATTTTCCCACAATAGATTGCAAATTCTATTTTACTTATTATGGTGCTGTAACATTTGAAAATATATTCATGTTTTTTCTCTTGTGGACAGTTTCCACATAATTTAAATATTTTATTTATTATTTAAAGTATTTATATAGCTGCCCATCTTTCAACCAACTCTAAGCAGCTCCCAAACCAAAATTAAAAGTTATATAAAATCATTTTAAAAACTTTAAAATGCAACCAATTAAAACATCATAAACAAGAAAAACCTGCTAATCTCCCATCATCTAATCTTCTCCCAATGTGTGGGGGGAAAACAGGTCTTTAAAGCCTTATAGAAAGCTAAAAGGGTGAAGCCTTCAGAACTTCAGGAGATTCACATGGTGTGCATGCACACATACATATCAGCCCACCGCTTGTGAAAGGCCAATTCCCCTCCCCTCCAGGTGGGCTGCCAAGCCAAAAAGGTTGGGAATCACTGCTTTAGGCCAGGGCTTTCAAACTCCTGGCCTGCAGGCCACTTGCATCACATGCTGACCACGCCCATGCCCAGTTCAGCAAAAGGGGGAAAAATCCCAATATGTCACATGATGCCACTGTGACAACATGAGTTTGACACCCCTACCTTAGGCAGTCTTGTAGGTAGCCTAGAGCCATATGGACAACTCAGGCAACTCGTCATGGGGACAACTCACCGTGAGTGTGGGCCTTCCACTCTGGTTTCCAAAGCTGGCCCAGCTTAAGAGAGGCAAAAGTTCCCACCAGGCTGGACTCTTTCTCCAAAGTCTTCCTCACTTTGCTTTCAAGCGTCCCCCTTCCCTTGAAAGACAGGCTGAACATTGTTTAAACATACGTATACACACACACAATTCCAAGCTTGTAGCTTTTATCTGCATCCAAGCTAGCAAACTGCCATTTGCACCTGGGTGTTGGGGAGACAAACCTCTTCTCATGCCTAAGGAAGGCCAGACTCAGAGTCTTCTGGGTTCTGGGCCACCACTTTAAGAACTATATCAAATTGGCTTTTTCACATTTTTTTTGTTTCAGATCAATGCCAGAAAGCATTACAATGAGTTTTTAACTTTTCCTTGCTTTGGCTGTGCATGGAAGAAGGAATCGGTGGGAAGATATATGGTCAATCTAAATAAAGTCAGTTTAAGAAATTATTGAAAATTGAAATTGTTGATAACATGGTAGGGTCTATTAATATTGTGGCATTAAGATGATAAACAATATTGATTGAAGTGCTAATTTAGCTGCCAGATTTTACTTTTAGTAATAGTAGAAGTAAAGCACATCTTATTCATAAAGTGTTGTCCAAATATCGGCAAATTGCCCATTATTTGTAATAACCTACTTCAGAAATCACTGTAACTACCCCTGTGCATTTCTAGACTAATAATTGCAAATGTAAAAATTGGCTACCAGAGTTTCTTTATAAAAATTGTTTGGAAAGTCCTCATATATTAAGAAATAGAAATAATACAGTTTCATGGCTTATTGTATACAGATGATTTTTATGTCAGTGGAACTGATCCAATCAATACCATTTCTGCAATAATCAAATTCTTATTTTTGGAGAAGCAGTTGGATTTAGGATAAATTTGAATAAATAAATTATGTGTTTGTTAATTCTGATAGTCAAAATTGTAACTACTCACTATAAGATCCAGATAGGGGTTAAAATTTGAAGTATTTGGGAATAACATTGCCAAATAAATTGAAACAACTGGATTACATTTATTTACTTCATAAAATTAAATTAGTAAATTTGCATGACAAATCTCTTAGTAGAATTATTGCATTTTAAATGAAATCACTTCCCAATTTTTTTTTGCCCTTTTCTCAAACAATAATAAAGCAAATATCAGAGAAAACCTAACAATGTTGCTAGATTTTATTTTTCTGTTTCAGAATAATAAATCTAGACTTTTTTCAATGTAAACAGTCAAAACGTAGAAGATGGGGTATTTAATTTTTTTAATCCACTATTTTCATGTGTTCAAGCTAAAACAATTGATTACTTTGATACAATCACAGGATAAATGATGGCAGAAAATAAATTGAAACGATCTGAACTTTTCTAGCAAATTTCCATTCTTTGTGCAATTTTGTAGACAAGAAAGAAAATAAGATAGCTCATTAATAATCAATTTATATTATCTTCTGTCTGGAGTTGGTTATTGTGGCAAATGTAACTTTAACCACCTTTATCTTTTTATTTCTTGTTACAAACCTGTCTTTATACAAACTCAGTTAAAATAAAGACAGTAGGTTATACAAAAAAGGGGGTTTACAAGTCACAAAAATATGATTTCTAAATTATCTCTAAGCTTAATACAGAGCCAAAATACTTAATGATACTGAAGATGTTGTGTTCTGTATAATTCCTAAGTTGAATTAATGAATTATTAATTTTATTCATTATTAATGCTAATTATTAATAATTTCCAGTGCTAGTTTATTTCTCTATATATGAAAAATATGTGGATGTTCAAGATTTCAGTGAAATAGTCTTGTTTCTAAATGCATTTGTTCTTTCTAATTTTCTTTTGCTATATTGCTTTAAGCAAAGAATTGTAAAGAGAAAATGTAATCAATTAAATATGATTTGGCTCAGGTACCCATTCATTCATCATTAATGGATTAGTTTATTGTAGGAGTGATTATGGATTTACAGTCCTTAGACTATAATACTAAAACACATTAATCTGTGATTAACTGAAATATGGTTTACCAAATTAACCCACTTCTGCAGACTTACACAAGACTCGGAGCAGAAGTAACCATTCAAGTTAGTCTCGCACTATGTAACCAACCTAGTACGAACCACTTTGTGCACTTAATGCACAAAATTGCATAAACAACCTGAGTTTGAAGCTATCTAAGTATAAACTATAATAATCCAAAAAATGCTCCAGTTATGAGAACAATTATCATATGTGATGTTCTAATCAATTATGTTATCCATGAATTCTGATAAACATTGCCTGTTTGTTTTATTTGTTAGTGCCTTTTGTTGGTTGTAACAAACCTATTCATCAAATTGTCCCCTCAGTTGAGGTAGAATAATCTGGTATTTTACTTTCCATCTCTATTTTGGTACTCCTATGTACATAGGCCACTAGTAAATAAATAAGTGAACTGAGTGGTACATATACTTGCTCTAATCCAGAAACAGGGACTAACTGGGAGTTGTACTGGGCACATATTAAGCTGTAAATTACCCATAATAATTCTCCAATAGCTTTAGATTCCTTTAATCCTTTCATACCCCCCCCCTTTTTTTTTTTTTGTTCTTTCAACCCCCTTTGGTCCTGACAACTCCTTCTCCCCTTTTTGGGAGCACCTTTTCTTTTCTCTCTGGCTCAAGTTTCTTTCTGTTCCCATCATTGCTCTGAATTCCTTTTCTCCCTCCTCCAGCTTCTTCTTCCAGTCTGTCTCTATTTCAGAAATCTTTTTCTCCTTCTGATAACTGCCTCCATGTTTCCTCCACCACCATTGTCTACAAATTCTGCTGCCACTGTTTCTCTATCATGGATATCAACCCAATCTGCTACCATGACCACCATTAATTTACATCACTACAATCCCAGTTTCTCTTTCTGGCTGAAGCCCCAAATCGTCTTCTATTTCCCATAGTCTGTTGTCCTTTTTTAAAAAAAAAAATATTCTAGAAAAAAACATTTATTTGACATACATTTAAAACAGACAAATCAACACACACACACACACACACATATACATATATACATTTTACAGCGTATATTGAGCAATGGTTAATTTTTTTTTCTTTATCTTTATCATTGATGTGATCTGGCCTATTAATCCTTTCATTCTTTTAATGTTTTAATTTCCTATATAGTTATTATTAAATGCATATCTTCTGTCATTTCCATAACTTATCCAAAATCAAAATATTAGCTTTTCTTTAACCAATCATACCAAATGTTCCAATCACTATCTTGTTTATTTTTTAATAATTTGGTTAGGCTATCCATCTCAGCACATCATGTATTTTTTTAATTACCATATCCTCTGAAGGAATGAAAAACAGCTTTCCAGTTTTATGCGTAGGTTATTCTGGCTGCAGTTATGATGTCAAAATTAAATGTTGATATTTTTTCTCCATGTTTAAATCTATCAATACTTAGAGAAAGATTTCGGGTTCAAGTTTTGAATTTTGTTTTGTTATATTTAAAATCCAATTTAAGTTTTTTTTCTCAAAACTTCTGAGCACATGGGCAAGTCCACCACAGTTGAAAACAGTTGGGTGGTAGGTTGGGAAGCATCTTAGCCAGTCTCACGGGAGGTAGGTGCCAGCGATGAACCATTTTATATAAATTTGGTTAATTTGTAATTGGGTTTGCCAGATGTATTCCTACTTATCTAATTCAATACTATGACTCACGTTTTTAGCCCAAATTATCATAGATTCTGTGACTATTTTCTTCTTTTAATTTATAATCCAAAATATATTTATATGTTTTATTAATTGTTTTTCTTTTCCTCTCCTGCCATATTTATTCTAATTCTTGTGGATCATATTAAAGCCAAATTGTTCTCTAATCCTTTTTTATAATGGGTTTGTATTTGTGCAAAGGGCCACCATGCTATCTCCTTTCTTTGAATTTGTATTTGGTTCTATTTTTAAGCTCTCCAGTATCATAAAGTAAATCTTATACCTGACAATATTTTCATAATCCAATAGATTTGGATATGTGACTGCTTCAAGTGTAGATAGCCACAATGGAACCTTTGAGCAGTGTTTTTTTAATCTTTCCCAGATATTGAACAACACATCTGTTACATGGTGCCTTCGAAATATGAATGTTGTTTAGATTTTCCATCCCACACAAGGCGTGCCAGCCAAGTTGGAGATTCAAACCTTCTGATACTAATAACCTTCTATTTTCTAATTAACCCAATCCTTAGCCAGTTTACATGGCACCATCATAACATAATTCAAAATCTGGAAGGCCAAATCCTCCTTTTTTCTTGGTGTCCTGTAATAATTTTATTTTCACTCTGGGTTTTTTTTCCTCTCCATATAAATTTAGATATACATTTGCTAAATTTTACAAAAAAGTTCTTTTCCAACTTGACTGGCACTGTCTGAAACAGGAACAACAGTTTTGGCAAAATATTCATTTTACTGTCGAAATATGTCTCAATAGTGATAACTGCAATTTTGGCCTGATTTTCTAAATTTTTAACTATTTGCATGATTAAACTTATCATAGTTATCTTTTCAATCAACAAACAACTAGCAGTCAACCAGATCCCTAAGTATTTTACTTTATTTACCACCTGCATAGCTAATTTATTTGCTAGTTCTTCCTTCTGCTCCTTTGCACAGTTTTTTTGTTAACACTTTTGTTTCTTCCTTGTAATTGTAACCCTGCCACCTTTCCATATTCTTCTATTTCTCTTAAGTATAGGGCTCGTTTCTAAGGTTTCTTCTAAATATAAATGCCATATCATCGGTGAATGCCTGGAGTTTATATGTCTTCTTTTTTAATTTTTTGTATTCTAATCTCTTGATTTTGCCTAATTTTGTGCTAAGAGAGTCTCTTTCTGCCAATATATAGCAGTAGGGGAGCTAGGGGCAACCTTGTCTTACTCCCTTATTTATCTTTATGGTATCTGTATTTTCCCATTTATTAATATTTTTTGAGGTTTGCATGTTATAAATTGTCTTAATAAATCCTATAAAATTTCACCAAATTTCATGCCTACCAGTTGTTTAACAAGAAAGTTCCAATTCAGATTGTCAAAGCCTTCTGGGCATCTAAAAATATCAATGCCATTGTCTTGCTGAGTGTACTTCACAATATTTAATATATCCATAATGGTTCTTGTATTTGTTTTTATTTGCCTATGGGGAGGAAGCCATTCTGACAAGTGTGGATAATTCTACTTAATACTCCTTTAATCTTTCTGCCAATATTGTAGCCAATATTTTGTCATCTACATTTAAAGTGATATCTATAGTTTTGAATTTTTTGTGGGTCTGATTGTTCTTTAAAATAAGGATAATATATGCTTCCAATCATGATTTAGGCATGTTAGTGTTCTCCAGGGCTTTCATTGTACAAATCCACCAATATCTCCTCATATGGTTCTTGCGAATTCTTATAGAATTCTGAAGGAATTCCATCTGGGCCAGGGGTCTTATTTGCTTTTTGTATTCCAATTGCCCCTCCTAATTTCTTCTATAGATATTTTTATTATTCAAATTTTATTTCTTTTCATCAGTAATTTCAGGCAAATTCTTTTCATTCAAATATTGATCAATAGATTCTCTGATATTTCTTCCTGTTTGTACAATTTCATAAAAAACTCCTTAGCAATTTCTTTCTTTTCTTGGGTCTGCGTGCATAATTTCCTTCCTAATCTTGGAGAGCTACAATCGTTCTCTTTTCTTGTTCTTTTTTAATTTTATGGGCTAACCACTCCCTGGCTTATTTGCGTTTTCAAAGTAATTTTGTTTCGCTAATTTAATTTTTCAGGCCAAATCCTCCTGTACATTTAAATTTATTTTATGTTTTATCAGACCAATTTCTTTCTTAATGTTTGAATTGTTTGGGTCCTTTTGTCCAACTTATTTCAAATCTTTCAGTTACTCCCTCCATATGTTTGTTGCTGTCTTTTTCTTTATTCTTTTTAATACTATAAGCAATAGTTAGACCTCTCACATACACTTTGGCCATATCCCAAAGATTCTCTAGAGAGGTATGTTCTCCTTTTGTTTATTTCAAAAAATACGTCAATTCTTTCTTTATCATTTCAATATATTCTTTAACTCTTAATATGGTATGTTAAATGTCCATCTCCCAATTTTTCTTCCTTTTCGATTTAATTTGAATGGGATTATGGTCAACCATAGATTTGGCAAAATCTCATCTTTCAATATTCTCCATTAACCCAGGGTCCATCCGTATCTGATCTATTCTGGACCAAGAGTGGTGGGGTTCGGAAAAAAAGGTATATTGTTTTTTATTTGGATTTAATTCTCTCCACACATCTTCATGTTAAGTTCTCTTACCAATATTATTAAAAGATGAAGGGAGTATTCTCCTTTCCTTTTTTGGGGGGGAGGGGGGAAGTTCTATAATTTTTATCTTGTCTGGGACTACATTATAGTCTTCTACAATGCATACATTAATATACTCAAATTCTATTATCTTATGGTGAAGCCTATTATAAAAGTCTTTTTGGTTTGTGTTCCGGGCATATACTGTAACTAATAACATCTTCTGATTCACATTTATTCTATAAAAAAGCATTCTCCCTTCTTGATCTTTGTATATTTGTTTATGTTGCAACCAATTCTTTACGTATAATACAGTACCCTTTTTTTTTGTTTGGTTTGCAAGTGCGAGTACATTTTACCCAAATTTATATTCTTTAAGAGGCCTGCTTGATTGTCTGGAATATGGATACAAGTTATATCAGTGTTTTGTTTTTAAGTTTCTCAAATATCTGTTTTCTTTTTGATGATAGATTTAAACCATTGATATTGACTGAAAATAAAGTGATTTGTCTATCAGTGTCACTGACTGTGTTGAGGCATTTCTCTTTCATTTTCTTGTTCTAGGCCTCTTTTTTTCTTAGTGCTGTTGCCTTCCCTTCTTCTCTAAGATTTTGGGTTCAGGGTGTGAATCAGATTCTTTTTCTCCAGAGGGTTGTTCCTCTTGGCTTCGTGTTTTAGGTTGTCCCTACTTTCTTGTTCTTCCTCAGGTCCTAGCTGTCATTCACGAAATTCCTGTGCTTTTTCAATTGGATCAATTTTGTATTTTTTGTCCTGCCAGGAAACTAAAGCCCCTTTGGGGTGAGCCACCTAAATGGAATACCATTTCTAATAAGCTGATTTGATAAAAATTGGTAGCCCCTCTTCCTCTGCTCTCTGACTCTCCTAGGTATTTGTTTCAGTGTAACCACTTCATGATCTTTGTATACAGTGGTTCACCTCTGGTCTTACTATAGAGCAGGTCTCGTGTTATCTTCCTTGTAATCGGAATATGAACCTCTCGGGTAGTCTATGTTCTCCTCGCATTGCATGCATATACTCTGTAGACCTCATCTACATCATTTTCAATTTCCAGTTTGGGTTTTTGTAAAGCCGCCGCTATCAGATTTGTCATAATTGCACATAAATCTTCCTTTTTGTCTTCCACCACATTTTGGAACCTAAGATGAAATGATGTCTTCTCTAATTCCATGTGTACCATCAAATCCCAGAGTTCGCAATAGAGCACTTTCCAATTTTGTTCTGAATCCTCTAATTTCTTCTCACCATCTCCATTCTTGCTCTAGTAAATTTAATTTCTGTTCATTTTTATCACTTTTTCCTGCATCTTTTCCAATTTACTATTCAAATTTTGTATTTCATTTTTCACTGGTCCTATTTCAGTTCTCATCTCTGTTTTCATAATCTTCATGGTTCCTCGCTATCAATTCGTGGGTTTTTACCATCATTTCCTGCATATGGTGAGCGTTGCCTGTACTGTCTGCAGGCTTTGAGCTGAACTAGTTTTTTTCTGCAGTAGCATTGCATCTATAGATCTCTGCCCATAAGTGAAGACATTATTGTAGTTTTTCTTTCCTGATTTTACATTTGTAATTGATGTTGTCGCCATTTTAACTATCTGTAGCAGGCTTCTTTCCAATCTACCATCAACTATCCCTAGTAGATAGTTTTCCTCTCTTTTCAGTTCAATAGTAATATTAATACATATATTATATTATTAATTACCAAAATTATATTATTGGAAAATCACAATCAGCTCTTACTTCTATTTTTTCTTATTGAACTTATTCAACAATTACAATACTTAAGAGAATGCAATATTAATCAAATACAGATATTATTTAGTCCCAAATCACAGTCTTATATGCTTAACTAATTAATTTAAAGCAGCCAATTCATTAAAGTAATTAAATTCTTATCTATATATAAATATCAATTAATCTATTTTCTTTAGAGTTCTTAGTTATATGCTTACCTCAGAATAAAAATACCTCGAATTTCTTACTGTATGATTATTATTTGAAGGTCTGAGCTTCTATATTTATACAACACACTTTCAATTGTCCAGTTAATTCAAAAATTATTAACCAGTGTTCTTTAACTCAATATTCTAACACATATATATCTATTAAGATATGCTTTACCAATATTATTTAGTTACATCTATGATTGATCAGTTGAATGATGACCATGAATAATAATCTTCTTGCTTCTTCTTCTTCTTCTTCTTCTTCCTTCTTCTTCTTCTTCTTCTCTCTTCTTCTTCTTCTTCTTCTTCTTCTTTGATATAACTACCTTATTACAGTTTCTTAGTTCGAGTTTCAAAAATGTCCACTTTAAATTTGCACAGTCACTTCCACCATTTCATTTCTCCTTCTATTTTGGCTTCTTCTTTTTTCTTGCTCCTTTATTCTTTTTCTCCACACAGTCCTAGCTCCCACTTATAAAATCTTAGTTATCTTATTTCTTCCTTTTTCTTTATCACAGTTATCAGACAAATATTGCAATTATAAGGTTCTTCCTAATCCTTTCTAAATCTTTTAAAGTGTCAATTGTTCTCTTTTCAAGTTTTTACTCTCAGCTGTTCTTCCAATCTCTCTGTCTCACTTGCACACGTCACTGTCACTTTCTCTTTCTTCCCACAATTCTCAAACGTCAATCGCCAAAAAATATTGTTATACAACCCCCTTTTCAGCTCCCAAAGTAAAAGTAAACAGTGTTGTCTCACCCTTCCTCTGTTTTCAGCGCTCCATTAATCAGCACAAATTACTGCCATTTCTTTAGTTAGTACTCTTTCCAATATTTCTGCCACTTTGCTGCACTGTTCGGTTTGGAGTTTCAATTTTCAATTTCCCTTTGTAGTATGAATCAGTATTCTGGAAATGTTCTTTAAGTTCACCTTTCCACTTCTCAATTTGCTGTTTTCCACTCTTTGCTTCCTTCCTTCTTCTTTAAGCTGCTGGGCTACCATGTCTATGTTTCCAATCTGTATGATCTCCCTCTTCTGCTGCTGGTTTTCGGGGGATTCTCTTGTAATCTCCAGGATCGCGGCACCTCCCCGAGATCTCCAGGTTTTCCCCTTTCATCTGTCTACCCTTCCGAGGTCCAACATGTTCCTGGAAGCCACCAAACAGTGAAAATCAGAGCCTTTCAGAGTGGCAATCCGCTCCTCAGCTCCGCATCAACACAGCGCCCAGCTGAAAGCCTCCTGTTGTCCTTTTTTCTATCTGTCTCTATATCCTTCGCCTCACTCTTGTCCCTTCATTTATTTCTCTTAATTTTTATTTCCTTGTTTTATCACTATTTTTCATTCATTCCCTCTGTGGCTAACTTTAAATCTAATTTGCCCAGCTATACTATTCACTCTACCTCACAACCCAGAAATGAAGCATCATAGATGTATTATTTTTAAAACTTTGTATAATTATTGCAATTTTGAAAATGAATTATTTATGTTGCAAGCTTCTTTGGGCATGCTTACTATGATGTGTGTGTCTCAGACTGGACACACAAAGTGAAGAAATTTTGCTGCTTTTGCAAATCTAAATGATTAATCATTGCTATGCAAAGCTGCAGTAATTATGATTTGACCTTACTAGACCTTTCTTACTCACTGACTCATTCCCAGAACCCCCAGAGATGGGATATCAGTCAAAACAACAGCAACTGCAGATAAAAATCACAGTTCTTGGTGAATTGGCTTCCTCTGCCGGCACTTTTGTCTTTTGCAACAGACTTTTAATTCACATCTGTGCTCCTTACTTTCATTCCTCAGAACACAACCAGCTTGCTCATATTAAAAAATATAGTGTTTTTTTTAAACCATCAAGCAGGATTTATTTATTAGATTTTTATCCTGTCTTTATAATTATTTAAGTAACTCAAGGCAGCAATGTATAGAATACTCCTTCCTATTTTCCCCACAACCACCCTTAGGATTGGGCTGAGAGTGACCAGTCCAAAATCAACCAACTGGCTTTCATGCCTAAAGCAGGGACTAGAACTCAGTCTCCTGGTTTCTCTGCCAGCACCATAACTATAACACCAAATTGGCCCTTAATTAAGGCTTGATAAAATGTTATCTGAATGAGAGGAAAGTTATAGTTATCATCAGCTGGCCTCTTTATTCATGGGCTACTTAAAGCAGTCAATGGCATGTCTCATTCTATGTATGTTTCACACTGAGGTAAAATAATTAATGCAGAAAAACAGGCTAGTGGAACTAAGCCAATTATTCCAAATGCACAGCAATCACAGAACACTGTAGCCCCCCCCCTTCAGACATCACCATGTCATTCACATATTAAATAACACAATGAAGCAACAATAACATATTGCTATTGCTTGAAATTTCCTTTGCAAACAATGCAGTCAACAAGGATGGTTTCTCATCTAAATTGTCAAAAGATATTAATTTAAGTGCTGTTCTTAGTAGAACCATCTCAATGTTTATGGATAAGAGCCATTTACAAAATGCTGTTCATTACAATGGCATAATTTCATTACAAGGCTGGCTAATAGGCAATGTGAAAGAAGAAGCAACAAGCCTTCCTTTGCTACAGAACAGAGTTATGCACTCTCTTGTAACTTGTTGCTTACAGAAGAGGCTGAGAATGCTGTCTTATCTCTTCTGTTGAGATAAAACTCATTGCTGGTCTGATCAGCATTTGTAAATGGGATGGGAACTGTCTCATCCTTTACTGAAGCAGTCAAATGTCTTGGGATGTTTATTTAGTTAAACAATACACAGTTGAATCATCATATCCTTTCCTGGTCTTTGTCCTTTCTATTATAAATATGGAATACTAGAATTTAACAATAAAGTGCTGATAGCTTGTGATATTTCAGGGCTTGAATCTCTCTGGTAGCCAAATGGGCTATGTGAAGATGTGATGCATCTAGAGAGTCTTTCCTTGGCAAGGGTGCAAATTATCTATAGCTTATAGCAAATAATAAAAGATGCTGAATCAGGCACAGGTTCAGAAAACTAAATCTGGTTTCTGTATTTTGCAGGTTGGTTGATTCTTACTAGACTTCTGACAGAACATCAATGAATGCTATTTTCTGTTATATATTTATTTGCTGCATCTTAAAAACCATTCCAATCAAAAATAACTCTGATCATGTGTGTGTGTGTGTGTGTGTGTGTTCATGTGTGTGTGAAATATAAGCTATCAGAGTTGTTTTTGACTGGAATATTACATATCATAATGTATTGTAACAACCAGATTTTAAGTATTCAATAATCAGTCAAAATTAACATACATATACACACTCATGCACATACACACTTATCATAACAGATTAACAGTGCAACATCAACAGTAACAAAAATTTACATCACCCCTTAGAAAGTCCAGGTTTTGATGATCTTCTGAAATCCTGGCAGGATTGGGCTGCTATGATATGGAGTAGCTGTTGTGAAGCCAAACCCTATGGTTCTTGATGCTTTTACTTATGCTCAGTTGATATGTTTTTAAGAAAGCTATACTTTTGAAAGTGCGAAAGTGCGATACTTAAAAAAACATGACATTCTCAGGAATATCTCATCAAGACAAGAAGTGAGATGAATGTAACATCATTCAGAAATTTATGCTTTCTCAAAACTATGTCAGCACAAAGTTTGTTCCCTATACATTTACATCTGGCACTATGAGTGGGGAGGAGAAGAAAATATGGATGACAACCAAAGCAGTTTTAAATAGCAAATACAATTCAGTTAAGTTTCCAGTATTATATACCTATGAATAAATAAGAACTTATTTTCAATAGGAACATTACTTTCATTCTTTGGGGGCTGTTGAGACTGCAGGCTGTATAGCACATATCCATTGTGACAGATATGAAGGCATGCTATAAATAGCAATTAACTATTAACAAATACCAGTAACTAGCATTAGTGCTGCCAACTTTTCTGTCTCTTCTATACTGAATGGTTCATCTTCAATATAGTTAAAACATACTGGTTAGCAATTAGAAATATTAGAAATCAGCATTTATACTTCTTCAAACTAAATGTTACATCCCTGTCACTCCATGATCATAAAAACATTTAAATCCCCTTATGTCAATTCCAAAATACACTTTCACCATGCAACATGACAGTTTTAAAAATGACTTCTAAGAATTAGTCCTCAGTTCTGGGAAGTATTACAGTGAAAGTACTATAGAATCTCCAATTGCAGATATGCATACTAGAGTGGTTATTTTCTCCTTTCATTAGTAAGCACCTTAAAACTTGGTTGTCAGCAAAATTTGATTGATTTATTTGGATGAATCTTGAATGTAAACATCAGCAAGCATTGTTTGTGGACTGGGCACAACTGCAATGAGCTATTAAAATCAGTTTCCTGAATTCTCTTCACACAACAATGGGCAAAGATTTATTTTCCATTATTTCCTCAGAATATTGCACACAAATTACTCTGTTCTCCTCAAACTACATCTCCAAATTCCAAGTGTTATTGTTGCTGAATAATATTTCTAAAAACAAGTGAAAGGAAAGCATAATTCAAAACTTTCCTTTCTGAGAATAAACACATACAGATGTACTTGGTTCCAAACTGGTGTTTAACCAAAAAGTCCAGTTCAAAGGATATTCTGAAATTGAAGAAATTGTAACTAAAGCCCCTGTCACACTGCACCAACGGATGGAAAGAGGATGTAAAATGGAGAAAAACACTTGCCATCCGTCGTTGGTTAACGCGATGCTTTGCCGTTCTGTACTCACTGCCTCTGTTTTGCTTCCTCTCTATCCGTCCAGCATGCCATCTATTGACATTTCACCCGCTCAGACTCAGAAGGTTTGAGCTGCTCAAAACTTTGAGCAGAAAATGTATCCAATGCATCCGTTCTGCATCCTCTAGGCATACAGGGAGACATCCGTTCTGCATCCATTACGCATCTGCTATATCCGCTAGGCATCCTCTGCACATCCGCGCAACTCAAATTCGTTCCAGTGGTAAACAGACGCAGGGAGGAAGCAGAATGGACGCGCAGCGTTAGTAGCACGGACAGAGAAAGGAGGAAAGCGGATGCAAAATCGCATCTGCATCATCCGCTATGCATCCGCTCTGCATCCTCTACGCATCCGCTCTGGCATCTGCTCTGCATCCTCTCTACGCATCCTCTATGCATCCTCTACGCATCCACATCAAATGCTGCATCCGCTTTCCATCTGCCCTGCATCCTCCCTCCATCCATTCCTTTCCGTGTTTCCGCTCTGGTTATGCAAATTTTTGCCCCTTTTGAGAGAGGATAACAACAGATGGAACATTTAACATTTTTCTCGTCCGCTGTGTCCTTTTTACAAACATTTTGCATCCGTTGGGCAGTGTGACAGGGCCTTAAATTAACATAGTAATCATAGGTGCATCCATAACACTGGTATTCATTGTTCATGCTAAAATAAATTAATAAATTAATATGATTAGTTGTAGCACAATTACTATATTACTTCCTTGTTGATTTAAGAAGTATTGCCATGTTGATGGAGAAGCAAACACTCCTATCTACAAAAGTTAAAGTCTGTGGAATCAAAGGCCACCATAGACAGCTGACATAACATTATCAGGTAAAAAGGTATACATAACTAGATACTTACTCTGCCATTATTTTTAATCAGTATGCTAGAAATTATGTGAATTAAAATCCATTATACCTAGCAATCGGTAGACCAATATCATAAACATTCAGATGACAAAGCAAGATACACTTTAAAAAATAAGCTTAAAAACCAAGGGTGAGAAAAAAAAGCTTTTAACTTGGCATGTTAAATGCCTACTGGAAATTAAACATCCTTACCTAAAGGTGGAAGAAATATATCAAATTGATTTTTTTTACTGAGTACAGCCACAAGTCCTTCTGGTGATCTGTATCTCCACAAATGTTTTAACATGTATGAAACCCTCTATGACTTATCAATTACCTGATTAATGGCCTTCTTATATAGAGGAAAGAAAATGGGGCCAGAGGCTAAATTATGACTCTATTTCTCACTGCAGACCCATCTCATAGTAGTGAGCAGTAAAAATTTAGGATTTTAATTTTAACAATGAACTTCAGAAGACAGCTCCATAACCCTGTTTGGGTCTGGAATAGTTGATGCTTTACAATGTACAGACAAAAGAGAAGTTCAGGCTCATCAGGATAGCAATAATAGCTTTCATCCTGGAGCAGTGAGTTTTGTATGAAACCTGGAATCTATTGAAAGTTTCAATGCTTTGGTTAGGGCCATGCTAACAGCAAGATTGCTATCTTGTTGTTGCTTTAGATCAGCCTTCCTAACAAGAACACTGCAGATGTGTTAAGAATGCAATTCCCAGAACTGAGACCTGTGCTGGCTAGGTTAACCAAAACTGCTAACACAGATTTTTAGTTTTTACTAAACTGTTAAAAAAATTCCATGGGGATTTAAAATCACTTCCCATACGTACACGCTCTTTATAATGAAAAAAGCTGATCATTGATCTAACTGTGGCTTCCCTTTCCCATCCAGCTTTGTGAGATCCATATAATGCTGAGCATATATTTACAATCTGGTTCATTTTTGAAATCTATACAGTGATTTACACATTACAGCTAAGGAAGTTGCACTTTGTAACTTATATGTAAACACTGAATTCTAAAGAGACTTTAATTGATTTCCTGAAATGCACAGCAAAATTGAAGAAGCAGCTTCACTTAGGGAACAAAGTGAGGAATCAATATGAAATTTTCATTAATAACCAAATTCATTTACAGAAGATCAGATGTTTCCTTTCTACTCCATTCACCTATGCTGATGAGGTCATATATTGGTAGAACAGGGTCATTAGTAATGGGAAAGTTCTTAAAAGAAAATTATTCTTAAGGATCACATGTTAAGAGATTACAGTCAGTACACTAGGTAAGTGAACATATTTATTAAAGAAAAGCATTCATTCCTCTTTAGTCATCTGCTCATCTTTTAGATACTTTGTAATATAAAACAAGCTTCCACATAAATCTGTTGACCAAATACACATTTACTGACAGTTTTATAGTCACAGTATCTTTTTTTTTATGAAAGCAGCTCTTAAGGCACACAGGAGGTGACTACATTGAATCAACAGCACAGAGACTTCTTCTGAGTCAGTCATAGTCCTGCAAAGAAGATAGTCATCCCATGTCCTATCTGCATAACCACAGTCGAGGTTATGATACATGGTAGTGGCAAACAAAATTCATAGCAGGGAAATAACACAAGACTCAATGTACATTCCAGTGGGGAAAGAGGGATAATAGTAAGAGTATAGGAATGAGAAAGTAAGCAATTCAACAGATGTTCATTTTACAGAATAAATGCAGGCTAGAATCTGAGAACATAGACTTCTAATATGACAAACAAATGAATAATTGCATTTTTTTGTTATCTCAAAAGTTGCTGGATCAATCATTCTGTAGGCATGCTGGATAAAATTTTGAGAGCTACCTGAAACAGTATTAGATTGGGTACCATCTATGCCTAAGTATCTACTGCTAGACCAATACTCAAATACAGCTCATCTGTCTGGAACCCACACTGTATATCAGACATTAATACAATTGAGCAAGTCCAGAAGTATTTCACGAGAAGACTACTACACTCCTCTGCTCGCAACAGAATGCCCTACATCATCAATCTTAAAATTTTGGGCTTGGGCAACCTTGAACTACACCATCTAAGGTTGGACTTAAGCAGTAGTGGGATTCAAAAATTTTTACTGGTTCTGTGGTGGGTGTAGTGTGGCTTGGTGGGCATGGTTTGGTGGGCATGGCAGGGGAAGGATACTGTAACATCTTCATTCCTACCCCACTTCAGGGGAAGGATATTGCAAAATTGCATTCCCTCCCCACCCTACAAACCTGATTTCCAGGACCATTCTCCTATGCAGGGCAACAAAAAAAGACCCAGCCAATCAGCTGGAACTCAAGAGGCAGAGAATAAATGGGGACAGCCAGTTCTCCAAACTACTCAAAATTTCCGCTGTCGGTTCTCCCAAACTGGTCAGAACCTGCTGAATACCACCTCTGGACTTAACTACTGTAATACACAAAATTATCTGCTACAATGTCATTACCAGTCAATGACTACTTCAGCTTCAACTGCAACAATACAAGAGCACACAACAGATGCAAACTCAATGTAAACCACTTCCAACTTGATTGCAGAAAGTACAACTTCAGCAACAGAGTGGTCAGTGCCTGGAATGCATTACCTGACTCCGTTGTTACATCCTCTAACCCCACTCCTTTACCCTTAAGCTATCCAGTATTGACTTCACCCCATTCCTAAGAGATCTGCAAGGGGTGTGCATCAGTGCACTATCATGCCCACCATCTCTGTCCTATTGTCCCCATTTATTTGTACCTATTTCCTGTCGTCCTATTCATGTTGATATTTATACCTATTATCTTGTAAGCGATTGTCAAATAAATAAATAAATAAATATAATCTATTTCATGGCAAACATATGTAGACCTAGAGGCAAAGCACTACCAAGAGCAGGAGTTTCAAACTCATGGCCTACCCCAGTTTAGCAAAGGGGAGGAAAGTTGTGGTATGTCACATGACAACAATGTATCATCATGAGTTTTACACCTCTGACCTAGAGATATTGAACTTTGGCAATTTAATCACATGTGAACTTCAAGTCCCAGAATTCCCCAGACAAATTGGAATTCTGGGAGTTAAAGTTCACACAGCTTAAAGTTGCTGCAGTAAGACACTCCTTGAATAACCTTTTCCTCATGATGAATGCAAAGGCCCAGTCACATCGGCCGACGGATGCAAAAAGTATGTAAAAAGGACACAGCAGACGAGAAAATGTTCCATCCGTTGT
>BHFT01003959.1:0-25831 GCA_004320025.1 Laticauda laticaudata | reverse complement strand
CCCCTGGGTGGGGGGCACCAAGGATGAGTTTGTAGCACCAAGGGGGCAGTGGACTGAAAAAGTTTGGGAACCACTGAGTTAAAGGGATAACATATTGCTATCTCAAAGTTTGCTCCCACTACAGGTAGTCCTTGATCAATCACCTTAATTGACCCAGAATAGGTCACAAGTTGTGGTGACTGGTAAGGAGTCACCATATGACCGTGCCTGATTTTACAGCCTTTTTTGTGGCAATTATTAAGCAAATGTCATTCATTAAGAAAACACTGTGGTCATTAAGTGAGTCCATTTTTACAATGTTTTTTTGCTATAAACCAGAACTAAATGCTCTGAACCAAAATACTGCAAATACTGTAATCATGTGGTATTGGAATTCTCTAAACAGCTCTAAATGTGAGCCAGTAAACAAGTGCCGAAAATGCAATTATGTGACTGCAGGAATATATGTGTGGCCATCAGAACTTCAAAAACAGGTGATAGCTTTGGGAAGGTCAGTCATTGCTTTGAATAGAGGCCAAATCACTTTTTTCTTTCCATATGAAAAATCTATCGATGTATGTGGAGTTGTCCATCCTATTTCTGTCTTATACAGTAACTTCAAATTTTCCCCCTTTTTTGTCTTAATGAAAAATCTAGGCTATAAAATATGTCTGATCCATTATGCTAACTCATATTCTTCACCCTAGATTTTAAACCTGCTGAAAAAAAATAAGCTTCTGATTGGATGAGATCCTTCTTGTACCACAATATCAAACTACGTTCCAGTAATTTACACTGAAATTTAGGTGCTACAATTTAGATACTTCATTACTAGGACATTTTAGACTACATCAAGAAGGATTTAAAACAAGTAATTCTATCTATATATAGATGCTAAGAGGTTTGTTTAAGGCATATACATTTTGCTTGTGCAATAAGATAAGATTTTAGCTGTACACTGATGGAGACGATTAAAATGTACTTGCCTTAAAACAAAAAAACAAAGTTAAATCTTATAAAGTACTTATGAAAACTAGAGAGGCCAACAGATTGGAAGAGGTCAATCTACATTACAATACAGACTCAATTTGTTTAGTTACAGTGGCACTGAAAAAAGTAACTTATAACTGTTTTATACATTTACAACTGTTGCAGCATCCCCATGGATACACGTGACCAAAATTTTGATACTTGGCAACTGATGTGTATGATGGCTGCAGTGTGCAGTTGTCATGTGATCACTTTTTGCAACCTTCTGACATGCAAAGTCAATGAGAAAGCCAGATTTACTTAAGAACCAGTTTGTACTTTAATACCTGCAGTGCAATACATTTAAAACTGTGGCAAGACAGGTCATAAAGTAACAACTGTCTTGCTTAGCAATGGAAAATTTTATCCATTGCTAAGCAAGACAGTTATAACTAAAAAAAACTAGCTGTATCCAAAAACCAGCAACTTAAGTATGTAAATTATTGTACAATGTCCTTAATTTCACATACCAGCAAAATAATATTTAGGATCCAATGCTGAATACATCTTAAAGGAAGCTAGATTGGAGGAATATGAAACTGGGAAAACTGTAAGAAAAAAAAACATTAGTATTCTGCACTGTACTGATTATACTATATTGATAAACTGAAAATGCAATGATTTGCAAGCCCTAGTATTAAAAGATCACAGTGAAAAAAATGGGCCTAAACCAAATATAAAGACAATAATGGCAATAAACAGAACTACCAGGCTTACCAATGAAGTGGTGTATTGTTTTGGAATCACAGTAAAGGAAAAAGCAGTCAAAAATACACCAGACTAGCACATGAAGGTCTTAGAGAGATATTCCAATGCCATGATGGATCAAAACCTATTCCAGTTTGGCCTAGTAGCTAAGCATCAGGTAGAAAGTAGAAAACAATGTATTCAAGTCCTGCCTTAGTTGTGAAAGCAAACTAGATGATTTTGAATCAGTGGCTTTATCTTAGCCCAATCCATCTTACAAAGTTGTTGATATGTAAAAATTGAAGAATGAAGTTGTGTTGGATATGTCTGCTACCTTGAGTTATTTGTAAAAATAATAGCAGGATATAAATAAATTAAAAAGATCAGAATTGTGCAAGCCATAATTCCCTTAACACTTTAGGAAAGTGAAACTTTGACTTTAAAAAAAGCACAATAGAAAGAGTATGGATAGCTCTAAAGTTTGGTGAACCAAGAAAACAAACTATGGATTATTGAACAAATCAACAGAGCTTTTCCATATATAAAGAATAAGAAGAAAATCAAATAAATGATAATGGGAGCAAATGGCAAGAAGGTGACAAGCAACAGAGAGAAAACAGAATTGCTTAATTTTTTCTTTGCATCTGCCTTCAATAAAAGGAAAAAAATATAAAAAGCAGCACTGTGGGAAATAAAGCAGCAATGCAAGTCAAAGAGGCAAAGAGGCGGTAAGAGAATACCTACACATTGGATGGCTTCAAATTGCTGGGACCAAATGGTTTATATCCCAGGGTTCTGAAGGAGCTGGCAGATGTGATGTTGGAACCACTGAATGAAATCTTTCAGAAGTCCTGAAATATGGGGAACTGTCAGAGGACTTGAAAAGAGCTGATGTCATTCCAATCTTCAAAAAGGGACAAAATTACAGGAAACTGCAAGCCGCTATCTGACATCAATACTTGGGAAAATCCTGGAAAACATATAATCCAGCAGAAGATAATCCAGCAGTGGATTGTCAGCATCGAGCAATGAACAAAATAATCGCTGGAAACCAGCATGGATTTGTTAAAAGAAGGTAATTTCAAACAAATATTGTCTTTTTTGATAAAATGGCTAAATTAGTGGATCAAGAACACCCTACTTCTGGATAAAATAGAACAATATGGAATAAACAGTATCACCACCAAATGGACATGCAGTTGGCTGACCAATCACACTTAGCATGTGGTCCTCAATGGAACTATACCGATATGAAGGGAAGCATCCAATAGGATATCTCAAGGTTCTATTCTGGGCTCAGTGTTCTTCAACATCTGCATAAATAATTTAGATGAGAGGAATAGAAGGGGATCCCATCAAACTTGCAAATAACACCAAGTGTGTTGTCATTGCTGACACTTTGAAAGGTAGACTTAAGACTCAGAAGGATCTTAACAGACTTGACCATTGGGCTTTATCCAACAAGATGCAGTTTAAAAAGTACAGTCTTTTACTTATGCAGAAAAAACCAAATGCGTAGGTACAGATTAGGCAGTACCTAATTTAATGGTAATTACTGTGAGAGGGCTCTAGGAGTCCTCTTCAGCCATCATTTAAGTTTCAGCTCTCAATGTGATGTGGCTGCCAAAATAGGCAGTGTAGTCCTAGGATGCATCAAGAGGAGTAGCATCAAGATCATGAAAAATGATAGAACCTCTCTATATAGTCCTCTTTCAAAACTTAAAAGGTTGTCACAGACAAAGGGACCCGTTTATTCTCCAAAGCACCTGAGGGCAGGACAAGAAGCAATGAGTAGGAGCTCATCAGAGGGGGATTCAAGAAGAAATTTATTTTAACAATTGGATTTATACAACTGGGTACTACAACCTGCTTCAAATTGTTCTCTAGATACAACATCAGTTCTGATCAAATTATCAGGAATCCAACACACAATAAGGGGTTTTATCTTAAGGCAAGCTGCATGTGACCTGGGGTTGTAGGAAATATCGTTATTCCTCGTCATTGATAAGATTACTCTTTGATTGTTTGGAACTCTTTACTCTGGTACTCTATTTTCTGGTAGGAAAATAGGATCCATTTAATTCAGGGGTGTCAAACTTGTGGTCCAAAAGGGAAAAAAAGTTGTGACATGTCATGTAATGATGTGTCATTGCAAGTTTGACACCCCTAATTTGATTGGTCTATTCATGGTTCCTAACATACCCACTGGTATTCAAAGTTCCTGAGAACAGTTCAGTAAACTTTAATGTCTTCTTGGAATGTAAAAATGACTATGCCCTTATATCAGACTGCACCTTTATGAATGTAAATACAAAAGGGACTGATTTTTGTAATAACTTCAGAAGATGAATTTGCAGAAGAGATGTCTAGAGTGCTTTTGGAGGAAGATGAGGAACAAATCCACAACACATAGAAAAAGGACTTTTGAAAAGGATTATATAATGATAACAATGGCAAAAATGTATATTTTCTCACGTTAATTGCATCTGTCAACTATTATCTAGCTATCCTATTTAAGGCAATTTATTCTGTCCTGTGATAAGATCATTTGAAGGGGTGATGTGAGGAATTTTCTGGTATCTGTCAAATAAGATTTGCTCTGAACTAGATTCCAGCTGTGCAGACATTATGAAGATGATTAAGGCGGAGTCTGGCATGGTTATCTGGGAGAGTTTCATTCTGCTTCTTGTTGCTTATGTTTTTGCTTTTGAGAAAGTCTAAGAATCCTCAATTGTTAGTGAGACAACTAGTTTATTAAAACCCTGCTCTTCCAAATTGGTCAAATTCTCTGGGTTGGATTCAGGCATTCTTGAGATAAATTCCCTTGTGCTTAAGGGGAAAGTAATCCTTCCAATATGAGGACCAGTCAATACAGGTTAGTTTTTGACTGGTTGCAAGCCTTTCCTTCTCCCCCCCAAAAAAGTAGTGGAAAATGCAGTTGGGCTGCAGCTTCAAAAAGCTCTGGAATTAAGAGATTATCCAGTTACCTTTTAGTCTGGTTTCAAGCCTGTGTACAGAACCAAGGCAGCATTGATCATGCTTATAGATTCCTAAGGTGGGATGAGGATGGGATTATGCATCCACCTTGGCTTTCCTTAATCTTTCAGTGGCCCTTAATACATTGAGGATCTGTCTTTATAGGAATTCTCCTTATGGGATTGTAGTTGGCAATGATAGGAGGTGGTGATGCAGATCTCAACACTTGTTTTGGATAGTGCCTCACAGCTTGATTCTCTCTCCACTTCTGTTTAATAACTATATGAGGCTGCAAGGTGAGGCCATTCATTAAGATGGGGTTAAATATCTTCAGGATGCTGAGGACACCCAATGATATATCTTATCCATGATTATTTAAGTGATTGCTCTATCTTCTGACACAATGCCTGGAACTTGTGAAGATCTGATGAGTAAAGAACAGAGTTCAATCCTATCGAAACCACGTGTCTTGTTTTCTGAAGTCTTGAAGACCTGGTTGTTTGCCAGGTATTGGATTAGGTGATTTTGTAGACCATCAGGATTGAGAGCCGAATTACCTTTGCCATAACTGATTTACTTATGTTTCTAACCATTTATTTTTTATGGTGTTGTTCTACCACACCTGTAAGCTGCCTTTAGTTGCACATTGAATGAGTTGCTATATAAATTGACAAATATATAAACATCTAAGAAACATTGTATTTGAAATGAAACAAATAATCAGTTTTTCATGAAATAGCATAAAGATTAATAATATTAACAACAAATAAGAAATGTGAGGGTCGGTGGGGAAGTAAAATATCCAGTAGGTCTAAGTTTTATGAAATATGAAATATACCTCTTAAGATTTAAAAAAGGCATTAATTCAGAAAATTTTAGTTTTCTTTCACGTTTACCAAATTAATACTGTTTTAAAAAGATTGGACATCAACTTTCTGCTTTTGTAACTAATTTCAGAGCTCTTAATTCATATAATTGAACTGTGGCTCTTTTTTGGCCTCTCTTATTTTTCATACAGGTAAATATATATATAGTTTTTAAAAATGTAAATTAGTTTTCTTCTAATTGCTGTATTATATGCAATTTTTAATGTTTTGCCACTTTTTGTTCACTATATTTTATTAATAAAAAAGTATTTTTATATTTAATATACTTCTTTCCTTTTAAATTTTAGTTTCTTCTAATTGCTGTAAAATGTGCATTTTTATTGCAGTATCACTTATTGTTCAAAATATTTATTGAATAAAAATAACAAGTAGTATAGATGGATATTATTGTATAGAAGATAAAAGGAAATAAAGAACAAAGGAAAGACATTGCTCAGCAATCTCTCAAAAAATCAGTCATAAAATACTTTTTTATAAAATTGACAAGTGAAAAAGTAAACTATGTAATTGGTACTACTCTTGAATGGGCATGAGCAAAAATCCAATCCCTTCTGCAATTATAGTCTGTATAGGCAAAACCTACATGTGGAGGTTTCACTGAGGGCTGATTTCATTGAGGGCCATATCAGGGTTGTGTTTGACCTTGGGGTCAAACTCTGGCAAGGGGGCATGGCCAGGGTCATGGCCAGCTCAATGTCAACCATCAGGGCTGTTTTCAGCCACAATGGCTCTCCAAGCCTCCATTTTTGGCCATGATAGCCTCCTGCAGCCCTCTACCAGCAAAAATCTTCCACCAATACTCTAGCCTTCTATTCTGGAAATCCCTAACTGTAGTAAAAATAGTACCTCCATTATGCCTAGCATTATATCCATTTTGCTGGCAGAGGCACCACGGGTCGGTTCTTCGCTGTTTCCAAGACAGCCTCATAGACCAGATCTAAGCATCCCGCAGGCCAGATCCAGCCCCTAGGCCTTGAGTTTCACACCCATGGATTATAGAGTACAAATAGTGATACTATTTCTTAAGAAAGAATATGAAATGTAAATAACATCCATTGGAATACAAGTCCAAACCATTAACCACTATGTTAAATGCTTTTCCATACTAATTTACCGTAACTGATCTCATGAATTCTATTACTGAAGATTTTTTATAAACATTCTTACAGGCATTCTTTAAAAAAATACATATGAAAGATACAGGATTATTAGTATTTTAATATTTTATACTTCCAAAATATTAAAATTGCTTCTAGTATGTTATTTGTTGAGTAATGTACTGCATACATGGTCATTTTTATTATATTCAGAAGGGTGGTAAGAAATGATGAGAATATGAATTGATATCAACATAATTTAATTGATATAGGCTGAGATTCTTTACAATAAAATAAGAAATTGTTTTAACATTATACTGCAATTGCCAAAGGAATGAAAATATAAATTAAATGAATTAAATAGAAATTCAAAACACATTTACATTTTGATGTTTTTACCTCTGTCAATAGAGCAGTTGAAGAGAATTCTGTGCTAACATTACCTGGACAAGTCCACTTACATGTTTTTAACAACAGTCTTGTAGTATCCATAAATCCCCCACATTTATTCTGCCAAAATTTTATCTACAATGCCAATCTCTTACATGAGCTTTGGGGTTTTATTGGGCCTGCAATAAAGATACCAAGTATAATTGCAATTAATTCATTTCTCTCCTTCACCTGCAGCATTCTCCAAAGACTATTCCCATGAGTCTTTTATGCCTGAGACAGTAACCTTTATGCGCAAAGCAAGATTTAGTGTATTCCTTGCATTTTTTCATCTTACAAATGCCTGTCCTCAACATAAAATCAATAATGACTTTCTGTGAAGAGCAAGTAATTTTGTGAGTGTGCTCATCAATGCTTTTATCTTACAAATGCAAGCTTAACAAGTTGCCTATCCTCAGCATAAAATTTCTTGCAAGCCACAGATTAATTCCAAAGGGGAAAAATAAAGTTCTGCACAATTGGCTCTTGTATACGGTTTTCTCTCAGCCATATTAAAAGATTTGCAATTGTATTTCTTGAACATTTAAAGTAAATACATATTTACTGGATTAGATAAAGAAAGTATTGAGGATTTTTTTCTGTTTAGAATGCATTTATTTGACTATCTATTAAGAAAAGTACATGCTCAGCTACAAATAAACAAAATTATAATAGCCACATGCTTTCAAAAAAACAACTAAAACTCTTTTAGGATATAATATTCAGCTCTGGAGAAGTAAATTTCCCATCTTTTTTTTTTATTATTAGCATATATACCCCCTTTGCTCTGTTGAATTACTTTATTTTCTTATTAAAACAAAATAAACAAAAAAGAATAAAAACAAATATTTGTGTCCTAGGTAAAAATGGCCTAAACTCAACTCCCCATCTAAAGGCTAATGATGAAATAAAGTAATAGCTGATAATGTTGCTATTAAAACTTAAATACAAAAAGAACAGCACTTTTGCTATAACTCTTTTTCATGACTCTGAAATAAATACACATTTGATAATATAGGCAAAATTGGAAGTAGGTCACCCAAGTAACTTTGTATCTATGGTGGTATTTGGACTCACAAACTCCCAATTCTTAGACTGCTACCTTAACCAATTCATCAAACTGGCTCTTAATAAACAGATATTCTATTCATAATTAATTAACCTATTTATCACATGCTATTTGAGTAAAATAGTGGGACCAGACATAGCAAAACTATTTTGGTACGAAACCAAAAAATATTTTTTTTAATTTTAATATGCACTGAATGGTAATTAAATAATTCTTAACAAACAACTAGAACATACAGTGAGTTATTTCTAGGTTGCCATAAGGGGTTTGATTCTGAGTGTCCATGATATCTGGGCTGCAAAATTCAAAGTACAACATGGCAGTATGGAGTTAATGTTTTTTTTAATGTTTCTTTGCTGCTATCTAGAATGTATATGATATGTTAACTTACTGATATGTTACTGATGTTACTGATATGTTAAACTACAATGACATGGGATAATACCCGAAGGTGTTACCCGAACAGCATATATGTTAACTTAATGTCTACATATAGTACTGCAGATTGTTAATTTTCCTGGTGATAAAATTTAGAGAACAAGAGAACAAAACTTTTGGCCTAATCCTTTAATAAATAAAATTACTTTCACTTAATGCATCTTGTCCTCTAACCCTGAGATTCAGTTAACTGCTAAATTCACCTCTTGATAAGTGTTTACAAAGATCTGTCTTAGAAGATATGAGATACCATTGACGTACAGTCTTAGGAAGAAAGGTCCTAGTAAATTTATATTCTTACCCAAACAAGTAACACTTTTCTTTCTTCTTTGATACTTGAAAGGACATACACACTTATCTATTCTTGGCTCAGAATTATCTCCTTTGCACAACTCTGAGTAAATGTATATATGCCAGATTATGGAAGAAAATGAAGAAATGGCAGGAAAAGTCATATATTTTTTTCCTCAGTTAACATGAGAATTATCTTCCAGTCTAATGTTGAAAGTAGAGGCTTTCTCTATATACTGATCTCAGTACCAGGTTTTTGACTTGACACTACCCTGAAAATTGTTGATATACTTCTTTAACGTACTGGGAAATAGTACATAAAGTGCCAGTAGTAAAAATGTTTGTATTATAAATTAAAACTGCTATGGCTTTAATAATTTCCCATTCGATATAGAGAGCAAATTTCCATTTGAACATAAATGGAAATTATGATACTTGCTAAATGTTTAGAAATTAATAAAGAACAAGTTTTTAAAAAGAACAATTTTTTCAAATCAATGCTGCATATTAAGTAATATGAAACAAAATCATATGTAAACTTTTGAACACACAATATAAATATTATTTCTGTTCTTTTAGTATATATAAAGTTCATGTTTATAGATTTTTATATAAATATTGAACAGTATTAAATAAAATTGCTTTCAGAAATACACACAAAAAGCAATGAACATTTTTCTCAAACTAATACAAAAAATAACTCTATTGAATTAGTTTTGTCGTCAAACAATTTAGAAGGTATTTGATTCAGAAACATATTTTAATCATATGCTAATAAAACCGCAGCAAGATATTTAAATGTAGTAACAATATGCAAAGCAGGAAAGATAATGAATTAGTCTACGTTTATTATATCCTCTGTATATCTTCCTATGTAATGGTATGTGGGATTGATCTGAAGAGATGCTGCCTAGGGAATGGTCAGATAAGAGGGAGCATAGCCTAGAGCTGCCTAGTGAACAGGGCAACAGGCTTAAGAGGGACCCACCCTAAATTATTTTGTTGTAAAGACGATGGTGGGAGATCAGGTAATTTCAGACTTGCAAGATTCTGTTAACATGCCTTTAAATAAAGTAGAATTAGGTAACATTGAATGTAGAATGTAATCCTACCCAAACAGATGTGCTTGAACTAAGTAAGGCTAGCAGTATAACCATTTATTTATATACTATTAAAACTCTTCTGTTTTTAAACTTTAACTGGGTGAAACAGTTCATCAAAAGACAAAATCTTTCAAACCAGGGTAACTCAAAGGGGAAAATTTACAGAATAGATCCAAAATACAAGATCCCAGAGTCCCATGCAATTGAAATTTAACAGATTTTATAAACCATTTTATGATATAAAATGATCTTAGAGCATAATATAAATACATAATACAAAATATCATCAATTGCTGTGGTAAATCCCTGATATTTGTCAGTGACATCATTTAATATGGACTATTCAAGACAGATACATCTCAGAATATCTCACTGAATTTTTAAAAACTTTTCAGGTACATTAATCTGCCATTATTGATGGTATTGAGAAATCTGGTGAGGAATATTTCTTAAATGGTGACCCAAGGGTTGTCTATTGTGTACTTAGAATTAATCCCCAAAGTCGATATTACTTCATCTATATACTGTTAAAACTTTTCTGACCTCATCGGAAAACTATGTATCATTCATTAATTTGCTTCATTAAGGCGTACCCAATTGCATAGAACAATAGAAATAAAATGTATATGGATATAGCACATTATATAGTAGTAAATGTATACTTGAAAAAATAAAGATAAGGAAAAAATAGCATAAATCTAGTTTTTCAACTTCAACAAAAAAACTGAGAAAAGTTCTCCATCTAAGTAATTAAAAAAACATGCAAAAAGTCACTCATACACTAAATCCTGGAAAAATTTGTTTCATAAACATATATGCAGCTGAAAACATTTGTCACTGCAAAATAATAACTTATATGAAAAAGGATTTGAAAATGTCATTCATGTAAGAAGAAGGTTCTTCCATATGAAGGGAAAAGGCAAAATAAAGATAGGTAAGGCAGCAGAGGCAACAGTTTTCAGAAAGATGGGACACCATAGCAAAGAGCCAAACTGTATCAGATGGGCTTGGAAGGTGAAGGAAATGAGGCACAACAATAAACTGTTGAGGGAAAAAAAGCAAATAATGCATTAAAAATTGAAAATACTTTTAGGCACACTCCTAATTTACTAATCTAGGAATACATACTACTACAATTAAGTATATTTTTAGATGTTTAAGAGCTTCTAATGAAGCTAACAAATAAAGGTGGAGAAGCATCCTTGAAGAATAACCTATACCCTGTCCAAATAAGCTTTTTAAAATTGACAGCTGCAATATGTTATATTTCAATATAATGCATATTCACAGAAGGGTGAAAGATCTTTTTAGATCTTTGTTCACAAAAGACTAGTAATTCTAAATGTAACTTTCTTGGACAAAATATATTTAATCAGAGCATGCTGTTGCTATATACCTTATTGTGTGCATACATACACACATATGTATCCTAAACTACCCTAGGAACTCTCGAGAAGAGCAATAATCAAATAACAAGAACAGGGTTATTGGCAGTGCGACTTATTCTCTGAGGATATTGCTGCCAGCAAGCACATGCACCCTCAGGCATATCTCTACAAATAGGGTTCTTGTAGCCAAATGGAATCATGTTTTGGAATATTTCAAATGGTCCTAATTTATAATGATTACGCACTATCCACAATCCTGTATCTATTTACTTCTGAACAGACACAAATACTGTTATGCTCTATCCAAATTTGTCTTAAAATAAATTCTACTAAACTTAGTATGATATACTTCCCAATTACCTTGATGGGACTATTAATTAATTAAAACATCGGCAACTATACATGCAATAAATGTATCAATCATAACAAATCTTCACAAAGTGAAAATTTGATCAAATCAGGTATTAGGCTAGAAGGATAGAAGAAACCATATTAATAAACTAAAACAGAAAAATCTACACATGGATGGGTAATGTGGGATTTGTGTGCAAAACATTTAAAGGTCCAAATGTTAACAAGGCAGAATTGTACTTGAACAGAACATATTTATTTCCTTTTAATTTTTTGAAATGGTAAAAAGAGGAAAGCAGGATAAAGGAGTTATGCACTAGCTAATAACAGAGCTCTGAGTTGCTGGCAATTCTCTGTATGTTTCATGTGTTGCTGCTTTCAGGGAGACAATAGCAAACTGGTGACAGACAAGCTTAACCAAGAACTAAAGGTGATCAATAAGCATTTCTCCAATCCCATCTTCCATTGGTTATGTGACTTCACTTGTGACTTTGGTTGCAAATCATATCCGATTTAACATGAATTATAGTTCCAGTTGGATACTACATTGACTGAAAACACTTTAAGCCTGTCTTACTAATTGGCAGGGATAAGATGAGGGCAACATCAGAAGTAAGGTAGCCATACCATTTCAAATAAAACACAGATTATTCACTTAATTGAATATGCCACAGAAGCACTTGCAAAATCTGATGCAATTGCTCAGTACTTGATAAATCACATGTACAAAATTCAAGACTAGACCAGCATGTAAAAATCATATATCATTTTAACTATATGAAAAATAGAAATTATGTTGTCAATATTCACTGAATCATATGGAAGAATGAATGAAACAGAGGCTAAGACAATGGATTGTCTTCTACAGCAAAGAGGGTCTTCTAATGTTTTTCAAACTGTCACTAGTGATTCTAGGAAGAGGCTACTTCTGCAAAAAGTTTACCAGTTGCCTTCATCTTTCCTCTCTTTGCCCAGGTCACTCCTTTTCAATCACAGCAACTTTAAGATGAATGAATTTTAATATTCAGAATTCCCCAATCAGCATGGCTAGCTGGTGGATTTGAAATTCACACATCTTAAAAGTTGCTAATATTGAGAAATGCTGGCCCTAGGTAGTTAGCAGACTAACTGGAATGTCTCTGGAAACAAATGGTCATTGTAGGTCATTGATCACATATTATAAAATTATCCAGAAGCCCCAAGAGACCCAGTAATAGCCTGTTTCTAAATTCTTTCTCTTTCCTTTTGCCATTCATTATATTCCAAACTGCAAATGTAATTATATTTTAATATTTCAATTACAAATAACTCAAATAAAATGCAAGAAAATATACATTTCTTTCTGTATTTTTTTAGATTAATGATTGCTTGGGAGAACTGCTCATTTCTCTTATATGCTTCTTGTATTGATTCAATTTATTTAGGCAACATTATTTTTAAAATAAATATTGTTATACTCTATGAAAAATCAGGATTTGGGAAAAAGTTTAGTGGTTCTCTTCAAGTTCTTCTGGTGCATCAGGGCCATTTAGCATTGTAACACCAACAATTATTTTCATGAGAAGTAGACTATATAATTCCATAAAAGTAAGAAAAATAATTAATTAAATAAAATAAAATGAAACACTGAACTCAGGTTTTGCCATCCAAATGCCAAAAATGTCATATCTGAGATCATTATCTTAAATGTCTACTTCCCAAAAAGGTTTAGCCTGATTGATTCAATATATTAGTCAAGTTCATATCATACATTTAAGAATTTTAGAAGGAAACAGATTGATAAGGAGGACATGTATATGACTGGAAACAGAACAGAGGAAAGTCTGGAAAAGAAAAAGAAATAGACAATTTTTCAAACATACTTTTAGATACCAACTGGGTTGGGTCTGTAACATCTGCTTCATTGTACAATGCAGCTGGGTCCATAGTATCTTTGTCAGGAGGAGGGTATGATGGGGGTGGGGGAATCACTAACTGGGGTGGATCTCGTGTGTTGCCTCTAGGAGGCTTTTGAGGCGCTTGCTGTTCATTACCTATAGGGGAATGAATTGGAATTCACTAGTTACTTTCACCATCAAATCAGATGTCTATCACATTTGCTGTAATGTACACTGCTCTGAAGTAATTTACATCATAATCACCTTCTGATTAGTGCTTGGAGATTGCTACTCCAAAGTATTAGCTGTTTATCAGTTTTAATGTATTTTTCAAGGAAACCTGAAACTCCAAAGCAGGCATAACTTTATTACAACATAAAAAGTTAGTGTGCAATTTACCATTGCTTCCTTAAAATGAAATGTTTGGTTATGAGTCATTTGAAATAATCCACAGTTAATCTCTTTTTAGCATGTATTATTCTCTACCTGACCTTTGTAATCAGCATACACACAACACACAAAAAGAGCCATTCATATATCTATAACTGTCATATTATTTTAAGAATTATGTATAGCTCTTATGGTATATAATTTCATTAAAATATTATTGCCAACATAACCAAAAAGTGTACAAACAATAAATTACACTTGCATCTCTATTTATTTATTTAATTGTGTGCTACCATGATCACAAAATTCTCAGCTGCTAACAAGATATATAAAAAGTGAGACAAATAAAACTCAAACAAAATACATACATCAGATCACAAAAGCTCTCTAAAGAGCTGGCCCGATCACTATAAACAGTGTTTCTGGGCTTTGGCCTCCCAACTTTCCAAAAATGTGAGGTAACGATGTAACTGAGAACCTTATTTAAAAAAAAATGAACCCCACAGATTATTACCCCTTTCTTTTCCTGTATGTGGGGACCAATGGCACAACAATGAAATCAAAAACAATAACAGGAGATTATGAACAGCTAGGGAAGAAAGTTAAAGAATTGGGAGCATAAGTGGTATTTCAATTTATACTTCCAACAAAAGGTCAACATCCAATGAGGAAGCAAAGGATTTTAGAAATGAATCACTTGCTTAAAAACTGGTGTCATCAAGAGAACTTCTGTCTCCTAGACCTTGATCTGCATTACCCACATGAAGGGTTCCTGGCAAGGGAACTGAAAATATTATATTTGGAAAATGACGAGTTCATCTTATCAGAACACCTTTAAACTAGAATTATGGGGAAGGGAAATCTTCAAGACCTTCAGAACCTAATTTCAAGCAAAAACCACTAGATAACCAATCATATAAGGAGGCAGGAAGTAAAGAGAAAGAAGAAGAAAAAAAAGAAAACCCCCAATGAAATAGAGAGTGATGAAAAGGATGAAAACGCCAGATACAAAGTATGAGATATAAGAAAAATACCCAAGACCCATTAAAGGACTGAAATGGTTATACACAAATGTTCAAAATTTAGGGAACAAACAGATTAACTTTAAGTACTACTGTATGAAGGTAAATATGATATAGCTGCCGTTATTGAAACATGGGATGAATCTCATGACTGAAATGTACTGTTAGAAGGATACAAACTATTCAAAAGAAATAGACCTAATAAAAGGGGAAGTGGAGTTGCACTATATATAAAAGATCACTACATCTCTACAGAAATCCATATAATCAAGGATGAAAACCTACTGGAATCCATATGGATTGATATAAAAGAAAAAAAGAATGACATTCCTATAGGCATATACTACTGGCCACCCAACCAAGAAGGAACAGATGCTTTTTGCTAAACAATTAACAAATGAATGTAAAAAATATACCACTGTAGTAATAGGAGACTATAACTACCCTGATTTCAACTGGGAGACAAAATCTGGAGCACGTGTAAGATCAAACAGATTCCTAACCAACCTAGCTGTCATCCAAAAGATAGAGGAGGGAACTAGAGGAAAAGCTATCCTGGACCTAATTCTTACTGGTGAAGTGCTAGAGGAAGTTTGGAGTTGCCGGAAATTTAGGTCAGAGTGACCACATCATATTGGGATTCAATATAATGCAAATATAAGCAACAGAACATAATCCAGCCAGTGTCTTAAACTTCAAAAGAGCTATTTTATCAGAGGCTCAGAGACAGCCTAAGAAAAATTCTATGAATGAAAATCCTAAAGGCAAAAATAACTTTAAGAAACACAGGAAACTAAAAAATATGATCATAAAAGCCCAGTCCAGCACAATACCACTGAAACAGAAAAACAGGAAATATAAGGAGAAACTAGAGTGGTTGCACAAAGATCTCTCTGATAAACTGAAAGGCAAAAAGGACAAGTACAAAAACAATTGAAAGAGGGACATATAACTAAGGCACAGTATCAGCAGATAGCCCAAATCTGCAAAGATGAAGACAGGACAGCAAAGGCTGAGCATGAACAAAGACTTACAACAAAAGTCAACGATAATTAAAAACAGTTTCTCATGAGTCTTCATGCAAAAGAAACTCTAACCCAATCTACTAAAAACATAACTGCCAAAAAGAGATAGAAATAAAAATTAAAATAAGCAAGAAACTGGTTAGAGAATAAGGTCCCTTCCAACTCTGTTATTCTATTCTATGAATATAAATCACTGGAATCTGACAGATTATACCCCAGAGTTCTGAAGGAGCTGGCAGATGTTATCTCAGAACTATTGTACCATATTTTTCAAAAACTCTAGTAGAACACCAGGGAACTACCAGAAGATTGGAAATGAGATGAAAATACATCAATAGCTGGGAACATATTGGAAAAAATAATCAAAACACGTATCTACAAACATCTAGAAACAAATAAATTATAATTAAAACCCAGCACGGATTTGTTAAAAATAGATCATGCCAACCCAATCTTATTTCATTCTTTTACAAAGTGACTAAAATTAACAGACCAGAGAAATGCTGTAGACATAGTATACTTAGAATTCAGCAAAGCATTCAACAAAGTAGATCACAACTACTTCTTGGTAAACTAAAAAAATGTGGGATAGACAAGATCACCACTAGATAGATTTGTAACTGGCTGACAAATTGTACTCAACAAGTCATCCTTATAGTTACTACATCTACATGGATGGAAGTAAGCTGTGGGGTACCACAAGGCTCCGTTTTAGGCCCAGGACTCTTCAATATCTTCATGAATGACTTAGATGTAGGAATAGAAGGGGGAACATCAAATTTGCAGATAACACTAAGCTAGCAGGAGTAGCCAACACCCCAGAAGACAAACTTAGGATCCAAAAAGATCTTTACAGACTTGAACAATGAACTCTATCCAACAACATGACATTAACGTGGAGAAAAAGAAGGTTTTACATTTAGGCAGGAAAAATCAAAGGTACAAGTATAGATTGGGCAAAACCTGGCTCAGAAATAGAAACTGTGAGAGGGATCTTGGAGTTCTAGTGGATGATCATATTAATATGAGCCAGCAATATGTGGTAGCAGTCAAAAAAGCTAATACAATGAAGTATTACTACTTCTTTCTAAAACTTTACTAAGGCAACGCCTGTAATATTGCATTCAGTTTTGGTCACCACAGCACAAAAAAGATGTTGAGACTGTGGAAAAAATGCAAAGAAAAGCAACTAAGATGATTAAAGGCCTGGAGACAAACATATGAAGAACAATTGCAGGATTTGGGTTTGGTTAGTTTAGATAAAACGAGGACTGGGAGAACATGATAGCAGTATTCCAGTATTTGAGAGGTTGCCACAAAGAGAAGGGCGTCAACATACTTTTCAAAGCACCAGAAAACAGGACAAGAAACAATGGATGGAAACTAATCAGAGAGAAGCAACTTGGAATTGAGAAGAAACTTCCTAACAGTGAGAACAATTAGCCAGTGAAACAGCTTGCCCTCAGAAATTGTGGGCACTTCATCACTGGAGGTTTTTAAGAAGAAACTGGACAGCCACTTGTCTGAAAGTGAGCAAGGGGCTGGACTAGGAGGTCAGGATCTGAAATATTTGTGCCAGAATTATTTATGTTGTGTATAAACTGCCTAACAATGGGAGTTTCAGGTAGCTTTACAGATGTGCAGATTTTTTTTTTTTGTTTCTCATGTTTTGGACCATGGGAAAAGATCACGAAATGTTAAAATCAGTTAACTTTATCCATATTTGTGGATCTTAATATTTTAATATTACTATTAACTACAAATTTTCCAATCAATAAATACTATTCAATAAATACTATTTAAATACTATGGCTTTGTTTAGTTAAGTAAAGCATGCTAAATCCTACTTTGTTAATTATACATTTAAAGATTGCAAAATCATTTGTCACCTTTATTGAGAACAAGTCTAGTCCTGAAATATTATATTAACTGATAATATATTTCAAAAATATATTCAAATGTGCAAAAAAAGTGCTTAAGGCACCTTAAGTATTAACATACATCATAAAAATTTGCACATACTAATAAAGGTTTATGCATTAAATGGATTTGCAAGAAAGACATGTTAAAGCTTTGAAGAATTTTGTGAGAAAGGACAGAGGAAAACATTTTAAAAAATCAAATTCTAGAATATTATTTGAATGCACCAAAGATCAAGATTGTTAAATGTAAATGGTGGTTTATCTGATCATTATCTATTAAAATAAATACATTGTTGTCTCTGATAGTCGTTAGTGGACTTTTGCTGCTCAGGAGTGAAAGCTGGAAAATTTGTTCATAGATAAAAAAATGAGTTATGAGAAGTGATGACTGATTATATTTTAAGGAAAGGTAGTTAAGTTACTAAAATTGTTTATACTTGTGATGAAGGAAGAACTACACTAATCCTTGTTTTCTTTCTGTTTTTCTGCATTATTTCTTGGTGTGTGTTTTTAAATTAATTTTTATCTTATTCATTGTAATTTTAATAACATTACTATTAAAAAAATAAATGATCAAATATTTCATTGTTTCCAGACTTTCATTCTGTTATGTTAATAGTAATATGTTGTAAACTGGGATATATTTTAGGATTACTGTTGATGCACCACACAGCCTGCAAGCAGCAAAGATCACATGCACAAGGGTCAAAACTAATCAGCCTTACCAATTGCACTTTGTCTTTTATTTTCTATTTCTTCAAATCTGTTTGGCATTTTAGGAGTTGGTGGAGGAGGAGGAGCACGTCTCTTTTTCTTTTTTATTTCATGTTGCAATGAACACTGAGACATCTATAAAGACAGAAAAATATGGTCAAATTACATATTTTGTATATTTGAAGAAATATTAAGAGCCAATATTTGAGGCCCTTGTTTTCAGTGCCTTGTTCCACTACAGACAAGCATTTAAATAACCCTATACTCAAGCAGCTAGTACTTGAAGACATCCTTCTCTAAATTGGCAATAACATTACATTTCCAGGACTAACTACTCTCAGTAGAACTGTCTGCTGTGCATATAATCACTCTCCATCTAAAATTATTAACCTAATTTATTATACAATACATAAAAATTAATTTCTTTTATATATTATAAACTTTAATAATCTCCCCTGGATTAACCATCTACATTTTCCATGTATAATGTTTATAAATCTTGATTATATATCCCTTGGTCATTTTTTAGTTGAAAATTCTCCATCAACTTTTTCTCACATAAAAGGCATAATGACAATTCCATTATTCTTTTATTTACCTTCCTGCACTTTTTTGCTTTTTCAATTGTGATCACCAGAAATGTATCCAGTATTTCATGGGCAAATGTACCGATAGATATATGGATATACTGGATTTGCCATGTTGGACAGGGTAATTTGATGATAATCAATTCATTTTTTGGCAACATCTTTAGTCTGTCTTCCTAAATGGTTGCCTAGGTGTCATAATCAATTAGGTAGGAGATAAATTAAAACTGAATCTAGAGAAGACAGTGGTATTTACTGTCACAATTGCAGATTGACAGTTTTCCTTTTTTGGAAGGATTAAACTCTACTAGAATGAGCAGATAAACAATGTGAGATGCTTCTGACTACTATCCATCTCTGCTTGTCAAGAGTGAGGGAATAGCCCAGCAAATGGCCAGGATTGTTTCTTATTAGCTAGGCATTATCAGGAACCTGTTTCTCTCTCCCCCCCCATTATTATGTATTAATACATTATTGGATTATTGATTACACTACTAAGCAGCTCTTACAATGTGATTTTTTTCCTCCCTTACATTTAAGGAGTTTGAAAGTTGAAAATATATATGTAAAGGTAGATTTCTTTTAATTTTCTCAGTTAAGTTTTTTTTTTGCTATTTAAAATATAAGAATACCACAAAATACCATTTAGTCAATACACCATTAGTTTAAGAATAATGAAAATAATTTAGGAAGAAGGTTGCAAAAGCAGTGATTTCTGTTCTCCGGTTCTCTTTGGTACTCACAAACAGACTGGCATAATTTTCTAAGGTATCCCATGTCTATAATTACCAGAATATGATCTCCTGAAAAGTAGGTTTGTCTATGCATATACATATAACACATGTATTTAATATTTATAATTTTATAATAATTAAAGTAATTTTAAAATTATATCTACAGTACAGCATGAATTGTATTTAGGTTTTTAAAAAACTCTACTCTTATAGAAAGGTATAAAGTAGTATACTCCATTTTTTTGCAATGGTGATTTGGCAAACAGCTATTCTGTAATGAAGTGAAGAGCTGTGCAGTCATGATCATGTGAAACTAGTTAAAATACTTCCTTAAAAGTTTTAAAATGTGTATATAGTAAAAGCTTGCTCATAAACTGGTGGAGGAACACAATTTGCAAGACTTTATAGTTAGACTTAATGGAAGTAGAAAAACACAAAGAACATTGTGTTTCTTTTTCATATTGGTAGAAAGCAAAACAATAGAAGTTGAAAACAATTTGTTATGGTTGGCCGCTTCTTTTATAAAAAAAAAATCAAGCCTTAACATAATCATTTAAAGCAATTGCCCACCCAACTTTGTTATAAACACCTCTTGCCAAATGTAACAAATTCCTCACTGTTCTCAGCACTCTTTCACTATTTTTGATAACTCATTAGCAGTCTTCTTTTTATTTAAACAGACATTGAACAAAAAAAGAGAAAAGGAAAAAACAAAAACACGAAACCCATAAAACTGAACCACATAAAGCATTTGTTATAAAAGCATAATTGAGATGTACAAGTACATTCATAAAAATGGTAGATTATAAATATCTACAATCAATTATTCTATGAAAAAGACACTCATGAGGAAAGTTGTCTATTAGAAATAAATGCTGCAAATAAAAAAATGAAAACATATATGAATAAAATCCAGTGAGATATTTTTCAAAACTCTTTGCAGTTGTGTTATTTTTTTTCAGCCAATGTTGTTTTCCAAACTTTTAAATAATTCTTGCTCAAAGTAAAGGACTTAAATTTCAATAATAATAATACTAGTATTAGTAGTTCTTATACTAAATTTAATATTTAAAAACATAAAGGAATTTTTTTGTATCACTTTATATTACCAGAGGAAAATGACCAACGAAACATTAAAACAATTATTAAAAACCATTGAGCCATAGTGGTTAGAATGCAGTCGTGCAGGCTACTTCTGCTGATCACCGACTGCCAGCAGTTTGGCAATTCAGGTCTCACTGGCTCAAGGTTGACACAGTCTTCCATCTTTCCAAGGTCAGTAAAATGAGGACCCAGATTGTTGGGGGCAATATGCTGACTCTGTAAACCACTTAGAGAGGGCTATGAAGCATGTGCAATAGCACTTAGCATGTCTAAGTGTCTATTGTCTATTGTGTAATTTTTCAAATTTTGTCAGATACTTTCAATTACAATGAGTCATGATATGAGTTCTAATCCAATCCAAAAAGATTTTGATTAAACTAGTATCTCTTAATCAAATGTTTTTTATTAAACTAGATTTATAAGAAAATTTATGTATAGCTATTAATATGAATTTTCTAAACTTTTTAGAAGTTTCTGAGAATTAAACAGAAATAAAATGTTATAGTCATAACAATGATTAAAACTGACTTTAGAATTTAATAATCTTTGGATACTTTTTTGGGGTAGCTTGGTACCTGTCAGGACAAGTCACTACAGTTTTCTTGGCAAAGTTTTTAAGAAGTCATTTTTCTTTGCCTGCTTCCCAGGGCTACAAGGTTACCTAGTTGGCTTTGTGTCCAAGATGGGACTAAAACTCATGGTTTTCCATTTTCTAGCTTGGTGCCTTAACTAGTACACTCAATTGTTTCTTTTGGATATGTAAGTGGCATTCTAATAACACATACTATAGGTTGTAGATACAATATCCATATTTCAGCACAGATAAAGTGGCTTTTATACGGATGATTAGCATATCTGCCAATTGTTATTCAAAGAAGTGGTATCCCAGCTAATACCATGATATAGGATACATTAAAATGTATCTAGGGGCATTGTTCAGAGAGGCAGGGAAATGATGCTGTAAAAAGATAGGAAATATTGGGTCTATTAATTTAAATATTTTAGTCAATATCCTGTTTTGATTCAGCCCAAGTTTTATCCAAATCAAAAGTAGAATGTGCAAACAAGAAAAAGTCAGAATATGCCAGGTTACTATTAATTTGTCTCTTTAGAGCCAAATCTATCTAGCTGAGTGAGATGGACCAGGGAAGCCCCTCCCTCAAACACATATTTCACTCAGAATTTGAGTCAGCAGTCTTACTCAAGCCCCCAAGCCTAAGCCTGAACATTAAATGGTATCACTGTCACAAACTTCTAAGCTTGGGGTTTCCTTTTAGATACACAACTGAATGCATACAGCATTATACTCGGAATCTTGGCTTTAAATATCTTAATGGTTTCCAGGGCATAGTTATTTTCAAACTGATTTGCAAATTTAAAAATGCAACAGTTGCTTTTCATATAAAGCATTCTCACTTGAAATTGACCAGCAGCTGAAAGACAAAAACTAAACATAGGGGAGAGACTGGTCAAGTCAAGGGAGGAGTCAAATGGGGACTTAGTCTAGAATCCCAAAATGGGCCCTACATGAGAGCAAATCCATCATGAGAGCAAAGTCTCTCTCTCTCTCTCTCTCTCTCTCTCTCTCTCTCTCTCTCTCTCTCACACACACACACACACACACACACACACACACAGTTATCTAGTCTCACCCAGGTGCAACATAGGCTTGAGCAATAAATCAGTTAACTGGATAAATGAATTCTCATATGGCTAATTGTTTAGGTCTGACACCTAATACTTAAAATAGTTAATTTATTCAATAAATTTTCATTAATCATCCATCTAATCTGGGAATTTAAAACATAAGGTAAAATAGAATCTAATTAATGACTTAAAGAGAACATCAAAAATATTTGTTTTGGTTACTTCCAAAGTATCCACGAGCAAAATGAAACAATAAAACTCTGAAGTATCATCATAAAATAGACAAAGCAGAAAAAAAGTTGTTGTTTTTTCAAGAGGCAACTGGACTCTCTGGTTTTTCTTGAAGATGTTTTGCTTATCATCCAAGAAGCTGCTGAAGAGCTGAAGAAACTTCTTGGGTGAAAAGTGAAACATCTTCAAAGAAAAACTAGAAAGTCCAGTTGCCTCTTGAAAAAAGCACCCTTGGGACAACCATGACCTGGATGACTGAGAATCTCCATAAACAGACAAAGCAGTAGTATCATCAGTATAATGAAGGGCAATGAGTAAGGAATAGATTATGGAATTCTGACTCAGCAGGTACCTTAAAAATATCACTAATACAAAAAGTTAAATAACAGCGGCGTAGCGCTTTAGCTTTGTTTAATATATTTGCAAGGAGGGAAAGGTCAGTTACATTTCATAAGTTAATTATAAATTAGTTTTTTTAAATGTTGTCTGAAGTGACAACTAATTTACTTCAGAATCATTCACAACTACTGTGAAATATGAAGGGTTCCTTAAGGCAAATTATAATATTTCTCAGGAACATTATGTATTGTAACACATCTATGCCAATATCCATGGCAAAGTATCCATGGATTCTAATTATAGTTGATTACTGGTTATGTGGCATCAAGTATTTTTTTTTACTCTAATGATCACATATATTTTCTTCATGATGACCTATCCCAAACCTGTTCTTTCAATGGTGCCCTCATCACCACTGTGAATCATCCACCTTGCTGATTGCCCTCTTTTTTCTTCTTCTACCTTTCCTTGCATTACATCTTGTGCCAATTATTGCCAGGATAAGTGCAGTGTTTGAATTTTTAACTGAGGGAAGCACAGACAATATTCATTTCTAGTAATTGTAAGTACTGCTGGATGAGATGATAGACTAAAAGGGCAATTCTTTATGTTCCAAATTACCTGAGAGGAGATGGATGAATTCCATTTAAGGAAAATAAGATTCCTCTGCCCCTCTTGTGCCTACCCTTGACAATAGTCTGAAATTATAAGAATCCTGAATCCACATATTACATATTGGAGGTTTCTGAACATGTTTGTAGTGTTTTTTCTGTTTTTCTTACAAGAAGTTGATAAAAAAGAAAATTGGATTCTATTTAGGAAAAAGAGGAAGATTTTTTTTTCTGCCAAAACAAACTTCCTCAGACCAGTGAAGTCTCTGCATTTCAATGCCTGAGAAAATATTTGGTGATGCAAACTGACTTCAGTAAGTGGAAACAGATTTAATAATGAGTTTGTACAGTGGAAATCTCAACAATTTCAGTAACTGGATATTTTTAATGGATATTATTTCCTGACACTTCCAGTCTATTTAGCTAGGAATAGAGGAGTATGGATAAAGCTAAACTGTTATAAGCCATTTAATTTTTTCAAACCATCTACAATGACAGTTGTAATACTTAAGGGGAACAAATTCCATATCTTGATTATGTCTGCGTGCAAATGTTTTGTTCTGAATCTCCCAGTGTTTCATTTCAATGGAAAAGAACTTTTAATTTTTCCATACCATGTACATTTTATGTCTTCTTTCTTGTTTTTACCGCAACTAAATAATCTTATGGAGAATTGTGTTACAAATTTTGCTTTTATATACAAACATTCCAGTTCATATTGTACATACATACATTTATGCATGCACATAAAAGTTTTGCTTTACTACATTTTGAGGCGGTAAAAGTTCTGTTTATAATCTTATATATTTATCTGAAAAAAAATTGCACAATTTTCAATTCCTTTCCTAATGCTTCCAAGCCTGGAATGTATACTTCTTATAGCATCCTTAGATTGGTCTAGAATTTTTCATATCCACTGTGATTACAATACCCTTTCCTGATCAGTTTCTTCAAGCTCAGATATTAATAATGCACAGTAGTTCTCATTTAGAAATTTCCTCTCTTTGCTGACCATTTAGCAGTTACAATGGTGATGAAAAAGCAACTTTGAGACCAATCGTTACCTATATAGACCTGGAACAGAAAAGCAAAGAAAAGCTGAAGTAAGATCATAACCACAGTTATGATTTTATCTAGCAATCACTTCCCTTAATGAAGTGATAGCTACAGTAAATGAGGAATACCTGTAAATGTGAGATGTTGCTTTCTAGCTGCAATTTCATATTTTAAAGGCCATTTACTTGTTTGAAGAGATCCTTTTGCAAGTCCTCACAATTATTTTGTTTTTAACTTTACTATCTTGAATACTTTGGTAACAGAACAAACTCAATCTTTCACTTTCAATGAGTCCATATAACTTACAAGCTAATTAAAAAATACAGTCTCAGTCTTGACCTCCTTCTACATATCCTTCTAATATAAAATAATATATAAATATAAATAATTGCCCTCTTATTTCTACTATTTTCTATACTTAGCAACAGTGTGTTTGTCCAGTATTATTAATACTTTTCCTTTGGTAAATTTGTATGGAGAAATAATACTTTTAATATTTCAAACTTTACTTTATATTGGCAATATTTCAAGCACACTGTCATGAGTGCACAATGTCAATGAATTTTTTTTAATATTCTAGGTTTCATTAACAACATATGAATTTATATAACATTATGTGCAAATAAGAACAAAGACTGCTAAGAACAAGATCACCATCACATCCCTTTCTAGTAGAGAGCAGGAGGTACAACTGTATCTTTTCTGAAGAGATCCAAACTCTAAAATGTTCTCTCTTCAAATTTCATCATGTGCTTTTCAGTATAAATTCAATACTCATTTTGTTAAGGGCCTGTCACATAGGCCGACGGATGCAAAACGTATGTAAAAAGGACACAGCGGACGAGAAA